>JAYKAV010002453.1:949548-1028331 GCA_035582835.1 Phoebastria nigripes | reverse complement strand
CTGGTGGGGTTTAGAATAAGGAGTGTAAGTCCTGAAGTTACACGGGCACAGAAAAATCTCGTTAGACTTCAATTCCCATCCTACCTATAAAAAGATACCTGTGCGAGGACGAAGTGGAGAGATGGGATAACACGATCTAGACTCTTTTCTACTGCATTGAATCTGAACTTAAAAATGTGTATGTTGTATTTTATGCAGGCTCCTTGGTTGTCACCGTGACCCTCTGCCATGTGCACAGCCATAAAATTTCAGTCACAGAACTGAAGGAATTCTGGACGTTTTTTTTTTTAAATAAACAGAAAGCACCAAATGCAAGCAAGAGGGCTATAGCAACAATAAAATTTCATTGTAATAAATACCACATGCGATCACGATTTACGAAGCAGACAATAAAGACTAATTTAAAAAGAGAAATCCATCTATTCTCTTTCATGTGGCTAAAGGCAGCATCATTTCTGGCTGTCTTTACTGGAGATTTATTCTAAGATTTAACACCCACTTCTGTTTTTCTTCTCCTGGAAGCTCGGAGGAGGATACTTTATTAACTTGCTATTCTTTAGATTCACATCTGACCTCTGTTTTCTTTTAACATGGAGGTAGATGGTAGGAGTTTGGGATTTTTTTCTTTATAGAACACTTTCAAGATATTTCTGTAGTATGATGTAGCATTTCCTGCATTTATTTGTTTTTTCTGGTGACTAGAGTAAATGGATCTTATTTTAGGTAAGTCCATGAATACTGAACCTCCCCCCGCAAAAAAAAAAAAAAAAAAAAAAAAAAAAAAAAAAAAGTCTTTTGATACTTTCAGGATAGATTATTTAATGTCTCAGCAAAAGAAGAACCTATTTTGGTTTGGTGCCCAAACAGTCAGCTAGGTCTGAGCTGGTGACCTAATGTAAAAATGTTTGCTGCTGTCACTGGTGGAAAGATTTCAGCTTTATGGCAAGTATTTCTTACACCTCACTGTTTTGGGCTTCTGTCAGTCACAATTAAAATCAGGCTTCTTCTGAAGTGGAGCTGTAATTACAAAATGAATATCATGTGCATTTTTACTGTGGCTGTATCCATAAGGTGCCTCTCAACAGGGTTTGATACAGGGAGTTGTTCTTTGCCAAATGGAAACTTTTTTGTTTGTCTGGATCAGTGTATCTGGATTCCAGTGCTATGTGACTGGTTAATCTTCTTAATATTTTACAGTTTATTTTCAGTCCTTCCAAATCCAATCCAAATAGTTTTATGTTTTCTTCCTACAGTGGAGGTAGGGTATGTGCTGGTAGAATTGGTACAGCATAGAAGACACATTAGAATGTATAGGATAGAAGTTTTATGTTTGGATTGTCTCAACATTTGTTGACGAAGGTGGGGGATCTTACTTGTTTAACAGAAACAAAAGTAATAACAGACTTAGGAACAAATACTTGTCTGTCATGATAGGAGTGGGATAAATCTTAAGGTAGGGACGTTCAGATTCGTAGATGTATTTCATGTAAGTTCCACGAGTGTTTTGTAAGGTTTGGTTGTGATGTATGTAGGCACCTCTTCTTTCCTAATATCTGTGGCTCTTCTGCTCAGGTGATGAACAGCAACATGAGAAAGACTTTTCCTTTTTATATTCTCAGGGTCTTCAGATCATATCTAAAATTTTTTGTCTCTATTAGAGTGAAGCCCTAAAGGAATGGTCACCTCTGTGCAGAGATTTTGAGAGTGGATGATGGTCGGCTCTGTTAAGTTCTTCAATGGTTTAGCTATAATCTTCATAGTAGTTGGAGCTCACTTTAGTAAAACCTGAGCATTCACCTTTTCAATGAACTTCTGTCTGCAGGTTAGCTGCCTGGAGCAATGTTTATACCATTGAAGCACGATACCGTTGCTAAAATATCTTGTAATCATGCTGTTTTGTGGGAGGGTCTCTGTTCCCATTCTTGTTCCACCAAAGACTCAGAGTTGAGACTCTGGAAACTTGTGAATGTGATGGATACTGTTTGAAATCACCAGTTCTGAATGAACACATGGACTTTCTCTTGAGCCGTTGCATAGCAATAACTGGTATCCTTCAGGATTTGCATTGCACACGCTAGTTTCACAGTTCTCTGTAGTCTAGAATTTCTCTTTGAATTTGTCCTGGTTTCGGCTGGGATAGAGTTAATTTTCTTCCTAGTAGCTGGTATAGTGCTGTGTTTTGGATTTAGTGTGAGAATAACGTTGATAACACACTGATGTTTTAGTAGTTGCTAAGTAGTGTTGACACTAGTCAAGGACTTCTCAGCTTCCCATGCTCTGCCAGGTGCACAAGAAGCTGGGAGGGAGCATAGCCAGGACAGCTGACCCAAACTGGCCAATGGGGTATTCCATACCATATGATGTCATGCTTAGTATATAAACTGTGGGGAGTTGGCCAGGGGGCAGTGATCGCTGCTCAGGGCTGGGCTGGGCATCAGTCGGCGGGTGGTAAGCAATTGCATCGTGCGTCACTTGCTTTGTATATTCTATTATTATTATTACTATTTTACTTTATTTCAATTATTAAACTGTTCTTATCTCAACCCATGAGTTTTCTTGCTTTTACTCTCCCAATTCTCTCCCCCATCCCACTGGAGGTGGGGGGAGTGAGCGAACGACTGTGTGGTGTTTAGTTGCTGGCTAGGGTTAAATCACGACAGAATTGAAAATTCAGAGAAAATGAGGGCTTGAAGATGGGCTCCAACTCGTATACCTTCCCAGGTAAGGGAAAAAACATGGGAGAACCCCCTAATCACACAAATTTCTGACTTTCAGATCATCTCCTTGTTGTGTATCCGGCTCTAAGTGCAACCATTTCTGTGGGAACAATTCTGAACTCTGGTCCTTCATTTTTCTTCCTTCCAAAAGGAGGAGACTGACCTGAAGTTCTCTTCTAGCTAAGTAGCATAGAGTAAATGGGTTTTAAAGCAAAGATACATTTTTGAAGATACGTTTACTTTAAAATTCTTTTGCTTCAGAAACAAGGGGGTTTTTTTTGTTTTTGTTTTTGGTTTTTTTTTTCTTCTTCAAGGTACCAGACTGCTTGAGTTTTCCTTAATGCTTCCTGTTCATAATATCATGGAGGAGGAAGCTTTCCCACTCTGTAATCTTTCACTCACTCTTTCTGTCAGTCTGTCTTCCTAGATAGCTTCTGTGACCCCTTTCTCTTAGAAAGCTTTTTAACTGAAGTGGTCTTTTGATGTCCAGCTTTTTAGCCAGCTTTGTTACTTTGGGCAGGAGCCTTATGTTGTTGACTCATCACTTATGAAGAAGATAACAGCAAACACCCTGATGCATTCTTGGTAATTCAACACATAGCCTCCTATTTACATAGATCAGTTCAATCATAGAGGAAATTCTTATAATTTTGCAGACTGGACAAGAAACTAAAATAATACTTTGCCTCGTGTATCTAGTAACTTTAGTTCATTGACTAGTTCGGTCTAGAATAATTTGCATCCATACTGCATATTATTGCTCATAAATCAGTAACACAGTCTGTGTGTGCTGGAGCTTGTGTCCCCAACTTTGTGCTGGACATTTGTACCTGGACTATCTGAGACTCCAATGGCCTTTACCTATGTAGGAATCTACTCTACAGTATTTGTTTTTTTCTGCTTTTGGTCCAGCAAGTCTTTTAGAGCAAAGTGAAGTATTACTTTAGATTCTTCTCCAGTCCTAAAGTAATTTGAATTGTTTATGTAATTACAGTCAGAAAGTAAGTATCAAAAGAAGAAATGTGGAGACAATCAGCTCAACTATATATGATTTTAAATTGGTTTTCCAAAATATACTACTTGGTACAGCTCAGTCCTGAATTGAGAATGGGGAGAAATTAACTGACCTCCGTAAACTGTCAATGCGGCATGGCAGAAATCAGCTCTGAGAAGAACAAAGACAGACATTTTATCTACTAAAATTTCACCAGTATATCCTAGCTAATCTTCACACCTGAGGAGTTTTGGGGCTGATGTGACTCCCCCATGCTGCTTTCACACCTAGGTAACTTTATTAATTTCATCAGGGTGAGGTCAGGAAATTCTCAAAGCACAGAGCAGGTCTATAACCGAACTTTTATAAGGGCTCCAAGATTAGTGGTGTCCAGGGCATAAAAACACTTTGAGAAAAGTCTTTGACAAAATATCCATGTCTTTTCCCTGCTACGTTGCTATTAAGAAAAACGGGCCTTTTCTGTCCGGCGGAGAAACCTTGTCACAGTTATCCATGCCTTTGACACCTTGATGCTATATTATGTTATCGCCATGCACTCCGTACGGGGCTGTGTGCTGAGACCCTTGGAAACTGGAGCTGGTGCACGATGTGGAGCTTCATGCCAAGAACACTTTAGATCAGCTCTGCTGGTTGTTAATAAGTTCCTGGGCAGAATTCAAGGTGTTAGTTTGAATCTATAAAGCCCCAAATGGTTACCCAGGAGGCTGCTTCCCTTCCTGCAGCGCAGCAGTTGTAACTGGGATCAGCCAGAGACACTCGACCTCGGCTTTGGAATTCACTTCCCAAATCCATCCACCTGGGCTGGGGTCTGTCAAAAGTTAGTGTGTGCTGTAAGCTCAGCTTGTCTGCCTGATGACCTGGTAGGGGATGGTGTGAGGCACTGGGGGTTTGCTTTATGCTGGTGGTGGTGTGTAATTTTACCTACTGGTGAGTGTTTTGGTTTGGTTTTTTTTTTTTTCCTTTCTCTTTATGCTAGAAAGAACAGTATATTGTTTTTGAAATGATACCATAGCTACAGTTTATACCTGCAATCATGTAGCTGGAACCAAGGCATTGCCAACTGCGTTTTAATTAATTACATTTCTGATTCCATTGAAATCAGTGGGAGTATACAACTCATTCCCTCGTACTAGGATTTATTCCCCTGAGCAAAACTTTTGAGATCAGATAAGAATCTATAAAGAAGTTCTACGTAAAGACGGATGAGATCAGGAAGCCCTTATAACAGGACTTCTCTTTAAAACTGAGATCAGTGATGCACCATTATGGAGCAGAAGTGTCAGTTGGAGAAAACAAAGCAAAGACAAGCAATAGTATAAGGGGAGGCAAATTCTGTGATGTTTGTTGCAATCTGTTTTATTCTCAGCTCATTAAATGAGGTGCAGAAGAGGGGAAGCTGCAAAAGGATGGGATGTGCTTGATCTTGATTTCTGATGGAGAGAGGTAGGACGTGCGGTTACAGTTCTGCAGTGCAGAACACACAACTTGCAAGCTGAGCTAACTCTTGTTCAGTGCAGATTGTATGAGGTGCCATGATGTGGTCTCACAGGGCACATCAAGGAAATTAAAGCTGGAAAACTAAACCTGGGACATTTGGGCATCTAACTAATTTTGCATGGCTATGCTGTACCCTTTAAGAAAGTGCCTGTGAAAATGTTTTGGAGTTTGTAATAGTGTAGTCCATGAACAGGAAGAAATGGTGACAAATGAATTTGTCATGTTTAGCAATAGAAATAATAATACAAATAATAATACATAGCTGTTTTAAATGGGAAGCCTAGGAGAAGTCCAGTGACTTGATGAGGGAAAGATCTGTTGCGTCTCTGTTTTTTTCACCTGGAACTGTCAGGAGAGGGAGGATAAGGTGTTAGAAAGCTGAGAGTATATATAAATCCCAAGGCTGGAGTATTTTACTCACCAGTGGCTCATCCCTAATATTGTTTGGCTATACACCAAAGTTCCTATCTGATAAGACAGGATGTAAAACTGTGAGTAATCCATCCACCAAACAGCACAAGCCAGATTTTTCTGGTTTTGCCTGTATAAACAGTTTGTCCCTGCATTTTTATTCCCGTTTGTTTAGACAGATCCCAAATTTAGGTGTTGCGCTATGTGGTCATCCACAGGAGAGAGGCACTGAACCCCCAGTGAACTCCAGGGGCCTCCCACCCACAGACCCCTGAAAGCACCAGGTCCTATTGCAGCACATTCCTTCATAGAGAAAATATGTCAGATGCTTGATCAGCCCAAACGTAATCTTTTTCTGCTTTCAGCCTCCCAACTATGGGGATATAGCTGTTTCAGGCAACCTGGAAAACTGCCTCTCCTTCTTAAAGCCCTACATATTCACACAGTGAACAAACCCCACACGTCTGTCATGACAAAAGACTTTTCTTCAGAGGTAGAGCCATCCCTATGTACTCATGATTTTTCTAAACTGTGCGTTCATTGCTAGTAAAGAACTTTTTTCCTTAGGAAAACGCGTGTCCCAGCCCTAATAAGTTTATTTGTAAGTCTGACTGACATATGATGGGACAAAGTTAGACTGACAGTGAGTGTTTCATTGATGTGAAATTTTACACCATATCTGACATAGTATATACTTGGTTTATGATCCAGCTGGGCATGCTTGTTAGTTATTGTTGAGGTCAATCAAAGTGTAATTGTAACATAGGGAAAGATGGTCCCAGGGCTACAAAGATTTGTTTCCAACAGCTGCTATTCATTATTCATTAAACTCTACCTTCTGTTTTTGAAATTAATAACCCTTGGCCTTCTAAAAAGGCATCAGACTTTAAGAATATAGATTTAAAAAATCAAAGATGCACTAGTTTCATCCCCAGACAAGTGAGAGCACAAAGCACTTCAGCTAGTAATAGTAGTTGGCTGCAGAACTTAGTATTTCTGCTTGTGGAAAACCAGATGTGAGTTAATTAGCCTGAAATTTACGGGCACTGTATGCTGGATGTGAGAGAACTGACTGGTGTACAATAAACCCCAAACTTATGGAAGTCAGGGGGAACACTCAAAACTTCAGTCAAATAAAATTTCATAAAAATTAAGGTGAAGTACAGTATCACAAGTCTACAATGGGGGAATATCAGATTAAACAGAGTTTATTCAAATTGGCACTTGCACCGCCATTAGATTAGCGATCTTCCAACATCCATTCACCATTGTTTGTCGGAAGTATAGCACAGGCGTTGGCTCAGGATGATGGTGGAAGGAGGCACGTGATGTTTCTGTCCCATGAATCCTATTCCTGTGTCCCCGTGAATGTTGCTCCCCTGAGATGGCACACGGGAGAGGTCTCAGGACAGCTTTGCAGCATGGCTGGCGACAGGGACTGCTTCACTGCTGAGTGCTAGCTCTGCAGTCCGCCGAGGTCCTGTGTGGCTTCGTTTGTTGCTGCTGAAGAGCCGCTACAGAGGGACCTGGAAATTGTGGATGCAGCCCTACCGAGTTTATTTGACTAACAGTGTTGTTTTGGGAGTGTTTTCTGTAGCTGGGTGAGGGATGTGTTTTGTGATTCCATGAACCACAGAAAGAAAATAGCATTATCTGTGAGTGATTTGTTTGAAAGCTGGAATTTTTGAAATGCAATATTAGTTGTCTTGTCCACTGCAAATTTCTAAACTCTGCAAGTTAGTGACTACTGGTTCAACTGGTCTCAGAACAAAGCAGTCAAACAGGTAGCTATCAGTGATATTATGGGATTAAAAAAAAAGTTATGTAATTAGCCACAAGGAAACTTTGTGACAGGCCTATACCCACTTATCTATATATTTGCAAAGAAAAATTTTTTTTAAAATATTTACCTTTTTCAGTGGAAATATTTCAGCCTCTCTGTGGTGTCAGTTCCAGCGCAGCATCCAGTGCTCTAAAAACAATCTAATGAGGGGAAGACACTCTCTTTGAATTCTACCCTACCAAACCTCCACTGGAACAGACAAAAATTTTCTGGAGTTCACGACTAACCACCACCATCTTTGTTGAGATTTCTACTGTTGTGAGATACCCACCTGCTTGAAGAACAGTGCCCTTTCACTGCAACATCCTACCTATACGTTGGTGGTGAGTGACTGTGGTAGGACTCATTACTCTTTCTGAGACATCCTGCCTTTCAGATGTGTTGGGCACCATCACTGAATAGTGGAGTTTTAAATCCCGTGTATAGGAACGGGCCCTATGTATCTTTCTCCAAAACATTGGACTATTCTGTATTGGCATGAAACAAACTTGCCACACTTACAGTTCCCCTCCAACGGTTATTACATGTTTTAACAAATTCTAATAGTGAGCACCTCAACTTGTGCTTATGTTTCTTCTTGAGTTTTATGTCAAAGTCTGTGGAAAACTTATTTCAGTTGACTTCAGAGGATGCTGGGTCCAGCCCAGGCAGGTCCAGGCACATTTTCCCCATTTCATCACTTTGTCATCACAAAGGGCTGATACACTGTGGCTAAAATACGTACAGGATATTATTCTGAGGCTGGGTGTCTCAGAGCAGGCCATCTATGGGAAATATGATTACATTAACTGTGATGCATGATCATCATGATCATAGTACCAGTGGTCAAGACCAGTAACTATGGTAGTATATAATGAAGTTAATTAAAATTGGGCTAAGAGTGTTAATGCAGCCATCTCTCTACTCTCTGAATCAGTCTCTCATATTCTTTTCTTTCCTGTGTAAATTCCACTACTTATTCACGTGGGGTACTTTAAACCATCACTGTTACATTTATGACATGTTTCTAAGCAAACATTGGGATATCCATTGCACATGAACGTGTTTCCTCAGCTCTGCTGGCCTTGTTGGGCAGCTTATCTACTGTTCTCCCTAAGTCTGACCTTTCATGTTTAGTTACTTTAAAGACACTAGAAAACCAACTATCTACTCAATTTCCTTGTATCTTGGGATAAGGTTAAAATATCGTGTAGCTACCATATGTTTGACATTATACAGCCACAACTGATAAGCAAATATTTTCTTTTTAAATACACAGTACATTTTGCAAGAGTACGTAACAAGTATTCTCATTCCTATTCTTTGTCCTGGAGAAGGCCTAGTGTTGTTAAATATAAAAAGTTGCCACTGGTGTTTATCTTACTAAATCTGTTCACATCAATTGGTTCTGCCTACCCCATATTTCAAAGCAAAATGATGGGGAAAGGTCATATAGATTGCCCTTCTCTTTGGTTCTCGACTTAAGGGTGTCCTGTTTGTAGTTAAGGAACAATTTCTTTTGTGATGGTAGTCAAGAAATTTTTCTTTCTTTTCTGTCTTTCTCTTTTCTTCGCATAATATTTGGAAAGGTATGTGGAAGCCAGAGAACAGTTAACACAGCTGGAAAATTTGTCGCTACAGAGGTAATTTTTTTTTTTTTTTTTTTTTGAGAAAATCTGAAACAGCTTCTGTATTGTGTATTCAAATTCAAATCCATACGCTATCAGCAGCAAATGTGGAGGTAAAGAGCTGAATGTGAAGGTTTTGATTGCAAGGGCATCTGGCATTATTATGAAAAACGTTCTTGAATGCTTAAAAGAAACCTAAACCACATTGCTCAGTAGGTGCTGACTCCAATGAAATTGAACCATCTTGGTGCAGGTTTGTTGTCTGACTGTTGGAAAGACTGTGGGAAAATCAGCTATTTCTATACTGATGAAGTGGCTGTGGCTGAGAGTCATGATTTTAAGGGAAAAAATGCGAAAGGGAATGTCTGGCATGTTGAAGCAAAATATTTTAAAATTATAACTTTTTTTTTTAAAAAAAAAAAAAAAACAAAACTTCTTGCAAGATTCATACAAGATGTACCTTTTTAGAAGACCAGAAAGAGATAATGAATATATTGTTACCCTAGTCTGGTCCTAAAGAGATAGACACTGAAGAAAGATAAAATCTGTTTGCTGTCACAGAATGGTCTGAAAGCGTTTGGGCAACACAGAGAAATATGCTTCTAGAGAATATGGAGGCTGGTATTACTTGGGTTGATTTCCTGAAGTCTGAGTTTTTAGATTTCTGTGAAACTCCATTTGTTTGCCTGCTTTTCTTAAAGTCCATGTGCTGTGTTTGCTTACAGGCTTCGCTGCTTGGATGGAACCGAAGGGATTAACAATGGGATGTAAGGGCTTTTCTATCTAGGTCAGATTGGATTTAGCACTGACTGAAAATGACACCAGTTGTTTAGTATTCTGGATCAAATGTACATGGCCAGATTCACAGCAGTCTGGGTCATCTGAGGTCATAGTGCAGCTAAAGTTGAGAAAACATAGCTAAAGCTGAAGCAGTATTTTCAGACTGCTAAGCAGGGAAGCACTGACTATTCTCACACAAGGTTTCATTCGTATGTATTTCCTCTTCCTTTCTGAGGCTGAATACTTTATTCCTAGATGCCACATGTAATGCATTTATGAGCTAGGAAAGCATGCATCAGGCCAGGCATAAATCTGATGAATTGTTTTTAGTTTGAATTCTGGAGTCTGAATTGCTTTGTCACTACTCTGAATCAAGAGTCTGTTTCTGAGGCTGTCAGCAGGTTCAAAAGGTCCTCCTTTAGGAGTTGAGGGCGGGGGGAGATCTTTTTTATCTTTTCACTTCGTACAAGATTTTTTTCAAAATAAAAAAATAATTAGGAATGAAAAGTCTAAATATCCCATTCAAAAAATGTGGATATAGAGAGCCTTGATCACTTCAGATCACTTTATTTTGCCTTTAACTCAGTGGACTCATTTCCATAGACAATGCCAGTTTTGATGAAACAGGCGGCAAGCAGATTCCCTGGACTTCCCACCATACGATGCTGGAGCTCCTACCACAGACACAGTCTCTCGTCCAGCTGTGATGGGAGCACACAGCCAGTCAGGAAAAGAAAGGGAAGATGGAGTCAGTGACATGTCAATCTTCCTTGTGAGTGTTTCTACCCTTCCCTTTGCTCAGCAGAGAAGGGAATTGGAAAGAAAAAGGAACTGGTTTCTGCTTTGGCACCAAGGACCTGCCTGCACGGCAGTTCGATAGCTTGTGAAAGGCAAATGCTGTTTGCCCCGGTCTCCTTATTGCCAAGCTGGGTTACTTGCATCGTGCATGTGGGAGAAGGTTCAAGCTGTAATGTACTTGATGACAGCAAACAGCTAAAAATCAAAAGAATGGGGATTTGTATTTTGTTATCTGACTTCTATATACCAAGCCAGGTGTATCCACCATGCTTGTTGCTGTAGTATCTGAGAACTACAATTCATTTCTTGTTTGAAATAGCGGAGCCCCGGTTCAAGGCCTTTGTTTTGTATTGGCGAAGTAGTTCAGCCATGCAGAAATTAGACTCCTGAGATTTATAAATCTGGCAAAGTATGGGACCTTCTCTGTAACTAAGAACTTTTTCATGTCATGGGACAATGAGCTTCAGTGACTGCAGTTGCAGACACACTGAGCTGTGTTGGTAGAATATTTCCTGTTTCGGGCAGATGACATGTCGTAAGTCTTCATTCTCTCTGTGATAAATTGTGTGTTAATGAAGATAGAACTTGCTTTGATATGAAACCAGGTTAAAAGAAGAATTCTTCTGATGAGACAAACCCAGAGATAGTGAAAATAGCAAACTAGGATACAGGGGAAATGATGGATCCTGAAGAGGAATTTTTTTGTGGACAATGACAAATTCTGTACAGCTATACTCGAATATTTTTAACATTTGAGTTACGATCTAAGGGATGCATTTACAAGCTACTGGTACAGATAATTACTGAAAAATCTGGCACTGAATTTTGGGCACAAGATGGATTTCTCTATAAGCACACCACCTCTGTTCCCCTAAAACACAGCCCGTCTCTGTATGTATAGTCCGTCTTGCCTTATTCCACAAAAAGGGTCTGCAAACGAGTAACTAAAAGGTAGAAGGGATGATTCACCCAAAATGCTGTCTGCAGGGTTCACTTTGATGCTCTCACTAGTCTCATGTGCAGCGTGTCAAGAAACGAGCCCTCATGTTAGTCAATTGGTATGTCCTTGTTTTGACTCACTGCTGCATTATTCCAGTTTTATATTGATGTGACACCATGGGAGTGACCTCCAAGCTTTTTATCTCTGTGTCTCATCGAGGCATTTATTAAGCATCCAGTCATTAACTGAGTGCCTTTCAGTCCTGTGCATAAGACTGGCAACTCTGACAAGGGAGAGCGTGCGTTGCTATTGTATATCCACTACATCTTCAGGACCAAATCATTCAGAGCTTGGTGGTATACAGAAGGTCTCTTGATACCTGCAGATTGGTCGCATATGTCCTGGCATAAAGTATACTGAAATAACTAGGGACTTTACTGCAGACTGAAAGGTCACCTTCAACAACAATTATTCCTTTTTTACAGCTCACCTTCAGTCACGATCAGGCTGCACATTTTTGTGTTGCTTTCATTTCTCCCACTGATATTGGATGTTTTAAAGAGGTAAACCCTGGCCTCATCTATCATTCTGTCAAATGCTGAACATCGGACCTGTATTTGAATTATCAGTTGCACGTGGATTATGTTACCTGTCTCTGTTCTGATCTGTTTCTGTTTTCCATATGATACAGCTGGTGTAGGGGTTTTTATCATATAAAAGCTATAACCTGGAAGAACCAACATTAATTTCCTCTGGAGCCTTATGAAAAGTATCAAGGGTGCGCCTGACTTATGGTGACAGAGCTTTTCAGCATACTCTGAGAAAGAACTGCTTCTGGGCACACATGGCAGCCAGATATAACTTACACGCACAGCGGCGTACATATAGTACTAGTTCATTAACTTTCCCTTCATGAATCTGCTAACCAGATACTTTACTAGCACTTTTAATTTACCATCGCATGTCTGGGGTCAGATATTAGTAATACCCAGCTGCCGATCAGCCTGAGTTTCCATAAGACCTCAAACAATAGTGATCAGGTGAAAACTTAATACCTGTAGAGTCTTATAAACCCTCTGTCTCATACACTACATCAGGCATTGATGAAAGGGAAGACGGAATAAATTAGTCAATGTAAAATGTATCCAGAAGCCTAAGATAATCCTGTAATTCCCAGTATTATCCCTAATAATGTGACCCAAGAACTAGTGATGAAATGGAGCAACAGGGTCATTGCATGCCAGGGTTCAGATAAGATCTTCTGTGGATTCTTTCCTGCAATATCTAACCAAAGAAGTTGAAAGTAATTTGAAAAAACTCTTGAAAGTAGCCTTTAGTCTGAAGGGGTTAGGAACCCACAGATGAATATGGTGATCCTCAGTATCCCGGAAAAAAAAAAAAAACTTTGCTGAGACAGCCTCAAATCACTGCAAAGAAATAATTATAAGTCAGGAACCTGGGGTCTGTTTTATCAATTCGCAGACACAATGTAGCAGATACTGGGTATGATTAAGAAATTGTGCAAGGGGACTTTAAATGGACCCTGCATGGGCAGCTGATTGAAAAATCTTCTGGAAGGGACATGCATCTGGGCTAGGTTTCTGGGAAAAGGAGAGCAGCTTTTTGAAGCTACCTTTATCTTCCTCCCATAGCTGCAGCAAAGGTGGTGAAGGTGTGAGGTGGCTCTCTGAGAAAGGATCACAGCTGTGCAGTGGTCCTCAGCTGGAGCGCTTGCACCCTGGCCTGATGAGCCACCTGCTAGTGGCTCCTGTGTCCTCTGGCCTGTGTGGTGTCAGCTCTGTAGCGGAAGCCTCTTCATGACTGCAGTGTTTTTTTCTTTTTGTGTGGGACAGGTACCATCAGCAGGAGCTGACAAAAGGGAATGAGGGAAGTGGTTGATGCAAAGGCTCAGCTGATGTTCAGCTGGTCCCATGCCCACAGCTGTGTGTGGAGGAGATGGGTGCCTGCGGCCCTCTGGTTCTTGGGATCCTGGGATGACTCTAACAGAGGGGCCAGCAGCTGGGACAACAGCAGTCAGATGGGCAGGCCACCAAAATTGCGGTGGTGCATGCCCTGAGCTGAGAGGAGGGTGTCTGAAACCAAGAAAAACTTGTTTTTTGTTTTCTCTTTGCAGACAAAAGACAGGTACCAGCAGAATGTGACTGATCCCAAGGTATCCGCTTATAAATTAGTGGTGGTGGTGACATCTGGGGCTTAGTACCACGTACTCCTCCTTGAAACCATTCCTGTTCGTTCTTCCCATAGAATCCTAGGAGAAAGGGTAAGAACAAGAATTTCTTGTTCCCGCTGGAGTAGACTATGAATGCAGGAGGACTTTCTATGATTTTCTCTGGAAAGGAACTGTGGTCGGGACATATGGTCTTTTGATTTGGAAAAATCTTATATTTTCCAGGGTGCTTGCCATAAGTCAGGAAGAGTTTGGGCTCACTGTGAAGATGGGTGGGTGGAAAAGCTGGTTTTTGTTTGTTGTTTTTTTTTTTTTTTTTTTTTTTTTTTTTTTTTTTTTTTTTTATTTCTCCAGTTTTATTTCTGACACACAATGTTTCACTCTGTTGTTTGAGATTTTGCCACTAAAACCTTGGGAAGAAAGGAACCTTCCTCCCCATTGCAAGGCTGGTATTGTTTGGGATACCCTGCTGGGCTTCTGAAGAGAAGTGATGACAGACACCCTGCAACAGACGTAAAAACCAGCTCTGGAATCTGAACAGCAAATCAAGCATGTGAGCAAAAGCTACGCTGACTTGTGTGTGCCTCCATCGTCGCCTGCCAGTTTCAAAACAAGCTGTGTAAGTATAGCACTTTAAATGCTTCTTGGGAGAATTGGCTGCTTTGAATAGTTGAAGAGAAATGTGAAAGATAACTTACAACTATGAAAAGTATAATCGTGCGGTTTCTGGAGAAACAATGCAACGTAGGAATATGGAGATCTGAGCTGTAAAAGCCTGTAAGTCAGATAAACCACCAGGGATTCACTTTTACCATCGTGAGAAGACTCCTAGTCCTCAGTACGAATGTGAGATGTCTACCCCCAATCAGAAAGAGCTGAGCCCCTTAGACAATTACAATTAGGTCGTTAAAGTTAAATGCCTGTCTGTATCATTATCTTCATATTGTAATAATAAAAGGGTAGTGAGAACCTCCAGTAAAAAGAGTCAGATGATGTGCTATTTCCAACCTGTGATTCCTATGGATTACGGGCACAGTTGCAGCCAACACACAGCACAGTTCCCATGTGAACAGATCTGGTTTCAAAATCACCACTATGAAATAAACACAAGAGCCTCAGGCAAGTGAGGTCTAGTCCAGTTTGGTTTGACAGCAGAGTGTGATTCCTGCATGTAAACATTTCCAGTGCTGCAGGGCCTGAGGGGACGTTGTGCTCTGACCTCACCTCACCTGAGAGCAAAAGGATGAAGATGGACAAGTAACTACGTTCATGTCAACAGAAGAGCGGGAACAGAAACAGCGTAGGTCTAACATGGTTAACCCAGACTTGGTTAATCAAGAGCCGTCTGGGGTATAGAGAGACAGCCTTGAGGCAGGGAGGGTGGCAGTAGCAGCTTTCACTCCCTACAGCAAAGGGAGCTGTGTCTGCTAGATCTACCCATACTGAAGGAAGAGGAACCTTAGGCTAGTATACCTCATCAGATCAAACAGCAAATTTGGTCACTTAGCACACCTGAAAATGCTTGTCAGAATCTTATTTTTCTGTTTTCCTGTTTCTAACCTGATAACCAAATATACTTGCATACTTACAAGTTCTACAGGGGTTAATTCATTGGGACTACCTTGGGGATAGAAATATTTGGAAGCACTGGAATTCCTGTTTCTCCAAGTGTGAGTGGCTGTTATCTGTTCATGTCCGACTGTGTCTTTGATATCTTCAGATGGAAGGTGATGGTGACGCCCCAAGCCGTTTCATGCCAGCCATATATCACCTTTCTGGCACCAGTCCTCCTTTGACATCTGACCTGAGTACTATYAGTTGCAGTACATTCAATTGCCTACAAAAGCCAGCTTTTTGCTGTAGGGAATACCATTTCCTGTAGCTCCTGGCAGACCCAAGGGGCCAGAGGGCAGGGCTCTCCCCTCAAGACTGTCTGAAATGCCCATTTCCACTGTAGAAGAGGCCCTCTTTGCTCATATGTAGCTTGCACCCTTGAGGGCAGCTCAGCCTTGCACAGGGGACAGGATGGATAGCACTCACTGATGAATGAACAGTTATTCAGTGTCTCACTTTATTATTCCATGGTTTTTGCTAGCTCTTCTGGGTCATATATGTTTCCAAAGTATCCTTTATATATAAAGCTCTCTCTTTTTGTGGACTTTTCTATGGTGCTGATCATGAAGTTATCTGAGACTTTCATATCAATGCATTCATTTTTACTCTGCCCCTGTAAGGTGAGGAAATGGCCCAAACCAGTGGTAGAGGGGATTAAGACTGCAAGAGGGGTGTTGAGAGTCTCCGATAATTTCAGCTGGTTTTGTGAGAGATTAGCACTCTAGACAAATCTAGTTCAGACTCTCACCCCAAGGTGAGACTCCCAGAACTGGTGACCATCTGTGGGGAACTGGGAGTACCCGAGCTGCCWAGAGCCACCTGAAAGCATTGCCCATCAGCAAGAGTAAACTTGAATTGCTGAGAGCAACATTCATGTGCTGGAGCCATGAAAATGGCTGTCCCTGCATTYACTTTGCACCTTCTAGTCTTCCCAGCAAAAAGGCACAATGAGGAAGAAAGCAATAGACATGTAAAAACCCATGAATGGTGAATAGGCAGTTCATCTCTCTGGATTTTTTGAAAATTTCCCCCAGCAGTGTCAATGTTCAACGGGGATTTTAGTCTGCCCCACTGATGATAATACAAGGGGTTTTTCTTGCTTCAGCTGGAGGTTTATCAAACCTACTGGCCAAATCCAGGTCATCTTGTGCATCAAAACACTCTCAGTGCTCAAGTTGAGAGTTTTAATGCTCTGACTTTTTTTTTAATGTATACTCTTTTTAGTGTGATTCCTGGGGAGCTTTGCACAAAACCCTTCTCCCTAAACATTCATGATATAGACTCCCATGCGATCAGTCAACAGGTCTGAACTGTTAGAGTCAAGCACAAGCTTGACTCATGTGAGGCATTATGCCCTCAGACTAAAGATGCCCTCAGACTAAAGATGCCCTCAGACTAAAGATGCCCTCAGACTAAAGATGCCCTCAGACTAAAGATGCCCTCAGACTAAAGATGCCACAGTCTTTCTGAAAACTTGGGAGATACGCCCTAAAAGCATCAAATTGTGAGAAAAATCAGTACAGGAGATCCCATTCTTGCGATGATAGTGGTAGCTGAAAAGTTCATTTGCCAATGGGCTTCCCAGTTAAATGCAGACAGAGGAGGGCTTTTGATTCCTGACTGAGGTTTAATGGCATACGAGAGTGGGATATTTCTTTCAATATGATCCTGACAATAATATCTACTAAGCCCCATTTGGCAAGGCTCGCAAAATAACCTCTGCCAGTTGATATCACCTGGACCACTGGAATTTTTGCCCTACATTTTAAAATTATCTATTCACTATATGGTGTTTTTTTTTTCTTTTTGAAAATTGTAGAATTCTTCTTTTTTTGTTCATACTGAGGAATATAAAGACATAAGGAAAAACTTTGCTTTTCCTCCAGACTCCATTATTTAATGCAAACAGTTTTGTCCATCAGAGAACAACACTTCCATGGAGGCCCAGTAACTGAGTTCTGACTTTGCTTTTAAGCCATATTTCGTCTAATGTTGGGAGGGAGCATACTTCTCTGCTCCTTTATAGCTAGAGCTCATAAAGAAGAAAGACTGAGCTTTTCTTGCTGACAGAGTACTTTGGAAATTTAGGTTTTGAGGTTTATATTTTTAATATTACCATCCCATGAAAGTGAATCGATAATTAGGACTTTTTTTTACGGGGAAAGAAATGGCAAGGGGGGATGAGAGAGAGGTCCAGATCTCAGCCTGACAACAGCAGTCTCTTGAAAGCGGCACTGTGGTGGGCAGTTTCAGTATGGTGATTTGTTTGATCTATTATAAAATCCTCTATACCAGTGTGTAGCTACCACCCACTTATATTTATTATGCAGTTTTATTTTTGCTTGGTAATATTTTTCTTGTGTTTATTTTAAAAGGTCTACATTTTGTGGTGACAGTCTCCCATTTTCCAAATTAACTGCTAGCAGATGTTGCTGTGTGGTGTGAAGCACACACAGCAGCCTGAACTGCCGAGGTCTGGATACTGGCTTAGAAAAAAAAAATCTGTGTGTTATTCAAGCAAGTTTCAGGAGTGTCTATAAAGTGCTTATGTAGAATCTTATTCAGAAAATAAATTACTGTTTTTATAGCTTTTAGATGGTTTTAGTGTTTGGAATTACTGCTGAAACCTAGCAAGTCCGTACTATGGTTTAAGAAATAAAGTATCATTTGAGCAGTTGTTATTTAGGAAAGGATTAGCCGCTGATACATTATATACAGGCAAATGCAGGTAAGTCATACTTAGAGCTACAACTGCTTAGCATTGTGCCTTATAAAATCTCTGCTACTGTTGCACACATCTGCTAAACCTTAGCATTTGGACCAAAAAGCTTCAGTGTGTGCAGAGCGCTTTCAGTAGGCTGGTTTTGAAACTGTTGCTGAAAATGAGATTGAGAAATGGGCGTTTGTGCCTTTCCCTTTGGAATAAGGTATTGCAATTTGGCTGGGGCATTGTCGTGTTGCCAGGGATGTGCTTTTTTGCTGCATCTGTGAAACTTCACCCAGTTTTGGACAAACCATGCATCTGTGAGAAGCTGAGGTTGCATGTGTTGCCGAGTGACTTGCTAGGCAGGTAACTAACCTGTCCGGACCATTTATATATCATGCTACAATTGCTCATCCAGGTAACGAGTTAAGTTATAAGCACTCACTGTTCTCCATGCCTGTTGTGAGTAGGACAAGAGGGGGAAAGGAAGGGTGTTATAGTGCAGCAATTAATTCTCTGCCGAACTTGTTGCTGGAGTGCTCAGGAGGAAGCGTGGCTGGTGCGGCTGTGGCTCCATCACAGAAGGTTTTAAAGATCTGTTTGTGTCAGTGTTTGTTAGGAACGACGCAGGTATAGTTGGTTCTGCATTAGAGCAGGGAGATGGACTAGAAAACCTGTAAAGTTTCCTTTTAAATCTACCATTCTCTGTCTGAGCCTTGCTCTGTAGCCTCCCTCAAAGAAATTGGAAAGTTACCCGGGTTTGCCCCATTAGATACGTTACCGTAGAAGAGCTGTCCACTAGATGTCACTGGTACTTCACTGAAATGAGATTTAAAAAGCCTTTTCTGGTAGGTTGTTAAAGAGATGACGTGCAGGTGGGCATCATCACTGTGCTTGCACCCCTCTCAGCGCCGCTCCTGTGCTAAGGCTTGTGCTGCCTCTCCACGGACATCCCATGTTGACCTGAGGAACGGAGCCCTCCCTGGGCTTGTGTGTGGTGGCAAATACCTCGCACAAGTTTAAGGCCGGAAAATGAGATTATGTTATATGTTAAGGTTTTGACGAGCCTGTGGATGGGTACAGTAATGCTTTTGGGATTAGCACTGTGCAAGCACATGAGGGCAAATGCCTCTCCTTGTGAAAGTATTTCAGTGGTGCTCTATTTACTAGGATTGCTAAGGATTTTATTTTCTTTTCTTCCAAATGCAACAGCTAATTCTGCATTTTATTCTAAGACAAAACTCCATGCTGATAAGGAATATGCAGACTTTTGTATGCTTTTTCCCTTTTGAAAAAAAACTGTAAAGAGGACCTGAGTGTCCAATAATCTTGTTAAAGAAGGATTATCACAAAAATGGCAGATAAACAGAAGCACTGGTCTTCACCAGTGTTTTTAATGCATAAGTTGGACAAATTATATCTGCTTTATTTCACTTGACCTACTAGAGGTCCCTCCAGTTAAATCACCTGTAGTTGGCCTACAGTTGACCCTTTGTTGACTTATTTAATCATCTGCCTGGTTTTCAGAACAGGTTACGAGCATTCAGACTTAAATCAGTCCTTGAAAAGGTCCTGTCATTAAGCAGTAAGGCTCATACCTGATAATCTGCCCGTCACATAATATGAACACAGGTGACAATCACTTAGCTCTTTTATGTCATGATATAAGGCCGAAATTRCCTAAAATGAGGAAGAAAGCCATTATTTAATCAATGGAATTGCGTCAATTGAGTAAAATTTGTCTCTAGTGTAAACAAATGGAATGTCTTTGCGCTCTGTGAAAACAAGACTAAATTACTTGCAGATCTTGCAGATAGAAAAACATAGGAAGTGGACTTGTAGGCTGACACATTCAGGGTTTCAGAGTACACATTTAAAATAATTATCCAGATTACACTGGATTACTTAATATATTGTTTGCATCATGTGTATGCACTTTTATTTTTGAAACAATAAAAGCAATATTAGTCTTTTTTTCAGTCATGTTTGAATATTTGAGAAATTCCTTAGAACAATGTGGGATTATTACCAATAAATGTACTAGTTAAAACTGTTTTTTGACATTTTCTTATTTAACTTCTGAAGGTGAGTTGAAGAGCAGTCATCAATATGTCCCAGGAAAGAAGTTTTTGGTACATGTACATATAAGAGACTTGATGTGAGAGAATGATCTTTCATTAAAACAAAACAAAACAAAACAAAACAACCTCTAAGTTTCCTCCTTGTAGCCCCATACATATATAAATAACAGAACACAATAAAGAATTTAGCAATTTCTAGATTCACGCATTCACCCAATTGCCCAGTTTTTAGTACTATGAACACTCAACATTTAGTGGCTACCTCCTGAAGAACAATCTATATGTGGAAAAAACAGAAACTGTGTGGGCTATTGGGATGTCAGCCTGCAGGTATTTTACATATCCTTAAGTTTTCCATGGGTCCAATGGAAGAATATGTGAGTGTGTTAAAGATGTATGTTTCTAATCTATAAACACCATAATTTCTCACTTGCTGAAGTAAATTTTGTTTGCACTTTTGTAACTGGCCTAAAGTGACTGGCTGGAGTAAGATCAATCATGTGCTTGACCTGACGCCTCTAGAATGCAAGATATGCCTACGTAAGTCTTCCTCACTGATTCAGAAATTGGGATTGCTCCGCAGAGAAGTTTGTAGGAAGAAGCTAGTCTGGGAACCAGGTATTTAATCTTTTTGTTTTTTTAAAGCTCCTGTTGTGGCCTTTTGGAGATAATGTTGGATGATTGAAAGAAACACTGTGGGAAAGGCAATAAACCATTTGTTTAATGTGCAGATCTTGAATCAAGAGGCTTCCAGGACAGCCCCTTTACTCAATGAATGCCCGAAGAACCAAGATGGAAGACACTTAATAATCTCAGCACTTTGTAGGACTGGTCCTTAACTGTGATACATGATAGCTGACAGGCAAAAGGTAGAGGGGTGGGCAAAATTGCAGCACCAAAGATCACAGAAAAGGTATAGTAAATATGCAATGCATTAGTCCTCCCCTTCCTCCTCTTTGAGTTGCCTAGCATTGTGGTTATGCAGGGATTTTGAAGGGGTAGGATCCACAGCAGGGAAGGAGCTATCAGTTGAAAGAGTCCGCACCTCACTGCTGTGGCATCCTCTTCTGCCACGGTCTGTGCCAGGCTCTGGCTTGAGGAAACTGGCTCCCCTGCTTTTATGCTAGCTGTGTGCAGAAGCTCCCGTCAGCGCGAGGGTGCAAGGCTTGACTGTGGTCCATGCAAAGGTGGGACTGATTGCCTACTGTCTTCATCATTTGTCAAGTTACACCACATGGAAGAGAGCATTTGAAAGATGCTGGGCTGCATCTTTTCCCTCGTTGTCRTTAGGGAACAGTGGTTGTGGTGCTGTTTTCTCTCAGATTTGTTTTCAGGAAGATAAAAGGAGAAAGAAATGGCATCTTGGTGGAGCTGGAGATTTGGAGTCAGAGCTCTTGGTTCTGTCCTTGACCCTGCCAATACAGGAGCTGCAAATTACAAACCAAAGTTACAGAAGAAATGGGGGTTCCTTGCTGCCCCAAAGTGTTGGGTCTGTATTTCTGACAACGCACGGAGAGTGAGGTCGTCACCATGTAATGCCTAGAGATCTCCTCTTCATGTGCGATAGTAACTCTCATGCTCTCTCCCTGCGCCATGGAGGTTAACCCTCCACAGAGGGATATGAACTTGAAACTCCTTTGGTTTATTTGAACATACGACATCTACAGCGCTCTCCCACATCTGTCTTCACTACCAGCCATGAAGTCGCAATCTGGCTAAACACAAGTCAGCGAGTTTGTTGCCACTGGAGTTCCTGTATAGCCATTTATCCACAGGAGCCAGAGTTTCTGTATTTCCACGGTGGCAACTTTAACTGGACCAGATCTCAGATTCCACAGGTGGCCTCTTGCAATGGGGTGTGTTTCCCATTTTATGGTGGTGATATAAACTAAGCAGTCCTTTCTGCAGGCAAATTTTATGGGGAGGAGAAATGGTTTGTCCAGCTGAAAACAGAATGGAAAGGTGTAAGTGGGGAGGCTTTGGGTAGGAAGGTCTGTAAATCCTGGGGGACAGTTCATATTATTCTGGATTTTGAGAAAACAGCAGGAAGGCGACTGCCAGCTCCGGTTTCATTAGGGTGATGCTCCCTGAAACAGCCTTGGCAGTTGGCTTTGTTTACAGGTCAGTGTAATGATAAAGTTCACTTCCTTTCATTGGAGGGGTTGCTTTGGATATCTGAATATGTTTATTCAGAAATGCCTGACATAGTATCTGATAAAGAAAACACTATGCTAGATTTTCATAAAATAAATATATCTAATAGCCAATAATCAGAGTGACATCTCTGTATTTGTCTGAGAATCTGATTCCTACCACTTCTAATTTCATGCTCTAGGGTCTTGTTTCTCTTTTGTCATTTAAGATAATTTGTTACCTTTTAACTGAATTTTAAAAAATGCTCTTTATTGTTACGCTCTGCATAGTAAAGCATACTTAAGCAGCAAGGTAGAGAAATCTGCACCTTGAGAGAGTATCATGTTGTACTGAGACTTCTGAGAGATTGGCTTTTGAAGAACCTCTTTGTTTTTATTCTGAATATGATCCGGTCCTGGGGATTTAATTTTCTTCTCCAGATCATTATGTTTGCGTGTTTTCTTATCAAAGGAGGAATAAGTTTAGGGCATGAGCCTGTAAATCTGTTTTCACATAATTTATTGAGTCACATGGTACTGGTGCCATCGAAGGGAATGTTGTTTATCTTTTAATTTTATGGTGACATCTAGTCCTTTCAACATGGTTTTCATCTTCAGAGCTCAGTGCATATTTTGGTTTCCCACACTATGATTGTCCAGGGATTGGCAGATCTGTGAATAAAACTCACGTAAATTTTGTTCTCTTTCTGCTTAGTCACTCTCCCTTTTGCGTCTCCTTACAAGTGCCCATCATCCAACGAAGTCAAGTTGCCTTTAGTAATGCAAGATTGGCTCTTTGCTGGATAGCTTTGGTTGGACAGAGGAGCAGAAGTTTAGCAGGATCTTGTAAGTTGTTTGGGTTTTCTCTCAAGTCTGCCAAATTTCTATGTTCAGAGGCCAGATAATTATCCTTTTGTTCAAAAGACTGTTCTCATCCATTTTCCATGAAGAAATCTGAAGAGTTTGTTGTTTCCATGTTGTGATCCCTTAACAGTTGCTGAGGTTTGCAAATGACTATTTCTATCATTTATGAAAATGCTATGGAATACTTTGTGGGATTTGCAGAAAAAAGTTTCTGGTTTCCTCCTCCTTCCTTCCATTAACACTCTGAATATCCTAGGGAGTGATTTCAGCTGTGTTCAGAACTACAAGCCGTAACAAATAATAGCGTGCTGGTGTGTCACGCAGCCAGGCACAGTGTGACCACGGGGAATCGCCCCACATGTGCCACATATGAAGCAGACTGCTTATGCTTAGGGCTGATGCTGGTGTGCTATAGGATGAAGAGGTCCTCAAGCATCGGAGCAATACGGAGGTGCAGATTGACAAGGGAGTGCCACCACGATGGAGGGAGAAAAGTTTGGCTTTTTGAAAATAAATGCTCTCTGAAAGATTAATCCCCGACAGGAAAATAGAAAAATAAACCTGACTTCTTACTTGAAACTGAGACAAGGCCAAAATCCAACTGTATGATGTCCTTGTAAGGAGAAGGTAGCGCCTTTAAAATGTTTCGTTACAGGAGAGGCGACACCTCTGCTGTCTTTGTGGGGATAGACAAACAGCCCGATTCTGCTTGCACAAGCTGAAGCCACTTTTGGCTTTGAAGAGGGGAGAAGCTGGGCCAAAGTCAGTTTTGAAAGTGGATTTGAAAGCTGTGTCTAGTTAATTTAGATGCCCTTCTTATTAGGGGTTCGAGTGTTAAGAGATCAGAAGTGGAGTCATCCCTTAAGGTCTTCAGCTTCCATGTTCATGTCCTGTTGATGTTAATGGGGAATGGGCTCACAAGCTGAAAACCAGTAAATATGGCCTCTGAGGATACATATAGTTGTGATTTCCCAGGCTTTTTTGATCCTACTGGGAAACTTTCAGGCAAAAAGGCAAAAAGCTTCCTATTGCAAAGGTTCATATACTGTGTTTAAAAGGGGCTTCCTCCAGGTTTCTAAAGGCAGCTGATCAAAGTGTGGCTTTGTGCAGAGAGCACAACATGCTTCACATGCACCCAAATTAAGTTGCTTTCCTGTAGCAGCAGCAGCATGGCTGAGTGCCAACCTATGCTTCCCAGTAAGCCTGCTTGCCATGTCGCTCCTCTTCTCTGAAGGCAGCAGCTCTCAGCAGGCAGCTGTTCTCTAGTCAGGTTGTTTTCAGGTAAGCTTAATATAAAGACTGGGATTTCATTCTAACTATGGGGAAGAAAGTGCCAAGGTTTTGGTTTTTTTTTAAGTGCTTGTAACAGTAACTTGTAAACTTAGTTATAGCAGGCTTCAAAGACTTGAGAAATTGTGGCCTGTCAGTCCAGGAGCTGGGACTCCTGTTTGACATTGTCTGCTCAGCTCTGACATGAGTGTGCAAATATCTTGCTTGGAGCAGAGGACCTGTGCTCCAAAGACAGCTTTTGGGCTGGGTCTGAAACGCTAATTTTCATAAGTCTGAAGGAGTCACAGCTCCTGCTAGAATCAACAGGAGCTGCAGGTGCCAATATTGGTGAATAGCAAGACTTGATTCAAGTTGGACACTTACTTTCAAGTTGGCAGTTGAAAATGCTGCTTCTAGTGTCCATGCACTTCTCTTGAGGATGTGGGATGCTGTCAGGCTTGGCTGGCAGACTGATACTTGCCCGTGTTTTTAAGACTCCTCAGGGGATTGAACAACTGTACATTACTGTTGTTATTAACGATCATAATGTATTTATTTTATTATAACTTGGGCAGTATTTTTTTCAGAGCAGCTCAACCCATCTTCTAATATCTGTGAGTTACGGTTTGGTTCCCTGCCAGTCGTTTCTCCAAAAACTTGGCGCTGCAGATTTTGCTTTGTTCAGTGAGACGGTCTGAGCTCTTCTGGTCTTGGGAGCAGTGGACGTAAACATGTAACATTACAACCCACAAATGGCATTGTATTTACAGTGCAAGGGTCTGGTTTATCTCTGGGTTTCCATCTATGCTGCCATAACCACATTTATTTCAACACAGCTGATCTGGAATAATATAGGTGATAGAGAAGTTGACAAAATGCCCGTAGGCCACTGCAAATAGTTAAAAATAATACAGACACCTGACTCATCCTCTCAGATGGCAAAAATTCCTCTGCTGCATTAAAGTTAGGTGGCCAGTATACTGGGATCCATCTTCATTACTTGCATATTTTATTGTGTTTAAAATGATGGTTAAGGGAGAGTCTGAAAGCAAGGTAGAAAATACAGAATGCCTGAATTCATTAAGAGCCAGAGGAGATTCATTAAAATGTGCTTTGCAACCCCAGACCGGTTCCTTACCCGTTCTGCAGAAACACAAGCTGTGGCTTCTTTAAAATCGACTGCCAAGAGAACAAAACGTTGCTTGCTTTCACTTTTTTTCCCCCATACTTTACCTCTCTGATTAGTCCTGTTGTTTCTGTATGAATAAACCTGGCTGCATGTCCATTCACAAACACTTTTGTGATGTGCCTCGTCCGGCAAACAGATGCTGTTTAATTTCTTCTGATCTCTTTCCCTGATGAACCTCTTTATTATCTGTATTGTTACAGACATAATTCAAGATTCTTCAGCTTATGTCCTGGTTTCTTTTCAAAATAGAATAGGGATGATGATTTATTACTTGTATGATGTTACACCTAAAAGCCCTTTCCTGGGCTTTTACTCAGTTGTTCTAGGAGCTGTATAAAACCAGAACAAAGGCAATGTGTGTGCATATTGTATAGTTTTTAACTGGTTATTCTAGAAATGCAAGAATTCTTCTTAACTGTAAGACAAATTCTCTTCTGTTCAACTCCATTAACTCTATACCAGGATTGAAAAATCTGACCAATTTCATTTAACAGTAGGTGCTCTTTATGCTGTCCTTGATAACTTTTGTGCTGAGAATGAATTAAATGAGAGCTTGCCTGTTGCAAGAGGTTGCATTTCAGAGGATAACTTGATAATTAATTTCTCCTGGAAAGGACACTATGTCTTAGTTATTTCCCTTGCAGGAAATTCTGGTTCGTCAAAGCCTGGTCTGCTGCTTAGGTAAGTTCAGGTTTCACAGGAGAACGAAAGACCAGACACTGGGGTGTCACAAGAAGATTTTGCAGGGGCTTACTGTAGCGTGAGCCAAATTAGGAAATACTATTTGATTTATTTTTCACAGCTAGCTTTCTAAGGTGGAATTAATTTTTAGTCTAACGTGTTGCTAGCAATTCTTGCTTGTATAGAACTTTCCAGTTATTTGGAAGCTTTTTCTACTGATAATCTTTATGCTGATAAATAAAAATAAATACTAGAAGGCAACAGAGCTCCCAGAGAGCCATCTTGCTTATATAGCTGTTCCTTCCCTGGGTATCTGCCACTGCCTCCAGGGAGAAGGATGCAATGAAACCGTAGACGCTCCTTTGAGGGATTCTCACTGAGCTGTTGACAAGTTCTTCATGGGCTGTGGACAATATACTACTATGCACTTGTGTCACACCACAGGGCCTCCCATTGACGCTTATCCTTTTCGTTTGGCCTCTGACCTCTGCTGCTTGCCACTTAGTGAAGCAGCAGTTCAGAAAAGAAAGCAAAAATCAGGCCAAAGTAACTTTCACCTACCTTGCATAGCCTAGCTTGTACTTCTTGCTATTTTCCAAATTACTAATAATTAATACAGATCCTATATATTTTTCTTATTTTGAAATAAAACCCATTCTTGGGTATAAATAGACAAAATAGCGTTGTTTCCCTGCTACCCAGATGTGTGAATTTGTGAATTTTCATTCTGACATCAATCATTTTCTGCTTCCTTTTTTTTTTTTTTTTTTTTTTTTTTTTTTTTTTTTTTTTTTTTTAATATCAGAGGTAATCCAGAACCAACCCTAGAGAGTTAAAAAATGTACAAATGCAAATTTACAGGTTTGGTCCCTCTGCAGTTTCTGACTTTCACATGTGTTAGTGATCTGTACTTGGGCTTACTGAGCTGAAAGCAGAATGTCATGTCTAAGTACAGTTTAGACAATCCATGCAGCAATGATTTTGAATGTGAGCATCTCATTCATTTGGGTAATTAAAACACTCCATTACAATTGTTCAGTATATAAATGTCAATCTTTGAAGTCTGGAATGGAAATAATTGTATTATTCTGGATCTGTGACCATAGAGCTATGGCACCCCAACTCTTCGCACAGTGATACCAAAGAATAACTTCAATGGCCTCCAAGTCTATTAATTGAATTACTGGATTACAGGAATGCTGAAAAACCTCTGTCTTTAACCAGGATTCTGTTGTGTAAAGGTGTTGTACAAAATCAGGATGAAAAATCACCTCTCTTGACATGGGGATTGGAAAATAACCCAACAAGGCTCCTCCATACCCCTCCTCCCACTGATTTTGGAAGTGGTCACCAAATGAAAGGGTCAGAGCTAGAGGGAGCGAAGATGGTGATTTAATTAGAGATCTAAGGGATCTTTTTTTTTTTTTTCCCCCAGCATGTAGTATTGTAATTCAGCACCTTTCCACTGACAGCTATTGATGTGTGATGATTACAGGCAGCCGAGAAACYGGCCTGTAGGTCCACTCTTCTAGACTTATGATAGCAGAGACAGAACCCTTTGCTTTTAAGAATCAGCAGTTTGCCCACTTTGTTGACAGTTAAACTGATCTAGATAAAAGATTCAGTGAAAATGAAATTAGATTAAAATGTAGAAAGGATAGCTGGAAAGGCAAAGCGAATGTTAAAAATGGACAGTGGTCATTTACAAAGCTGGCAAAACTTTGAAAATACGCTCAAGAGATTTAGGAGGATAGATTTTATCAAAAGTCAGCAGGATTTGTATTCTAAACCCCACATAGAGTTTTGAGTGTTTTCTCTATTATTTGTACTTCAGTTTAACAAAAAGAAAATGTATTTAAAATGTTTAGTTTTGAAGTTTAAGATGCAGAACTTTGGGAAATGACTAATTTAGCTTTAAAGATGTTTACTTACTAAATCTTTGGTTTTGATCAGAGCTTTCACAGTTTTACCTAGTGCTGCTGAAGTCAGAGTATTACTTGAGAAATTAAGCTTTCTTTCATTCATTCAAAAAAGAAAATAAGATTCTGACTCTTAACTGTCTGGAAAAGCTCATGATTTAAAAAGCTATCTTGTATGTGAGGGTGGAGAGATGTCTGATCTGTGATTTTTTAATTTTTTTTTTTAATACTTGCTTTTGGCAGGAGCATTACAACAAATGACAAACAAAACAAAAAGTTTCTTAGTGATGATTAAACATCAAGGCACTAGTGGTGAAAGGAAGCCACTGGATATCTTAACAATTTAATTTAATGCTGTAATCAAGTTACCTTCATTTGCTCCTTTGCTTCATTAGTAGGATAGAAATAGTGGMCCACGCTGAGCATTTAATCCTTTTGCATGCCTCTCAATGAACTAGGAAGGTGGTCCTTGCTTAAAACAGATAGACAATCATCAGACCACTAAGGCAGCCAGTTGTAGCTTAATTCACACTGGTGCTCAGTGGATACCAAGTGCTGGCAGGATCAGGGCCAATATTTGTAACTTCAATCTACTGCGTAGCTCTTTTTCAGTTCTTGATTCTTAACAGGTGCTCTCCCCCTGCCCAGTGCTCTGCAGACTGTGAAAGCAATTGAAGGTATTATGGTTAGACACTAAATACATCATGAAGATTAACTTGATAAATGATCAATTCTGGCCTCATGCTTGAAATTTAAGTCAATTGTCTGGATGAAATGTGTAAATCCCTGTATAACAGACATTTATCTCTTTCCAGACTTTTCAGTGCTCTGCACAAGATGAAAGCAAGCGAGTGGATAATCTTTTCTGGAAGTGATTCTGTATTTTTTTCTTTCACTAGGAATAATTTCCTGGGATGTGGCGTCCAGCTGTGTGCATACAGTGTATGTCAATAATAAGGGACACAGGTACTTTGGCGAGTGTTTTCGCTGGTGAAGCTCTGAATAACCTAGGATCAGATAGACATCCCAGGTAGAAAATGGGATCTTCCCTTCCAAGCATTCCCACCAATGTCCTACTGGTCACATCCCTGTGCTTGGGGCTTTCCCCTGACAAGACTGATGGGAGTATTTATTCTTCCTAATAGCCTGCAGGAATTGTGCTGCATATGCTTTGGTGGGAATATTCTCTTTTTCTCTTACCTCTTTCCCTTCCCCCCTCTCTCCTGACCCTAGCTTCTCCCCTTCTTTTACCTTTTCTGGATGGATAGTACATTTCCAAAGTTTAATGCTTGCTTATTTTCCCGGTGTTCCCTAAGTTGCACGGCTGAAGTATTACAGGCCRGTCATCAAAGCACCTTTAAAAAGGGAATTGTCAGAAATTCATGTGTGTATGAACTATATGTCTTTGCATAGCAATATTTGTGGGTTGTCAGAGCAAAACATGACTTGCTTTGACAGTGGTCCCATCATAAGCTCTTACCTTCAGGAATTCAACCTCCTACTTTTACAACCTATTCATAGTCCCTTTGGAAATTTTAAACACAGCATGTTAAGATGTTGGTTAACAGCAAATAAACCTGTGTGCTGACCTGCCCATGTGCTAATAATAAGTCATGAGTCTGCTTTTTAAGAAACTCTGTCACAAATGGTGGTTGAAAAAATAAATGAACGACTGAATTCCTACAGATAAGACCATCCAGATGGGGCTGCTGGGGGGTAGGTTAATGATTTGGCCCTGTGGCCTTGACAGTGTTCCTTCAAAAAAAGGGGCACATGTTGTTCAGACGAGCCCATGGCCTCTATTTTCCAAAGGTGAAATTTACCATGGAGTGAAGGGCCAGCAAAAGGTCTCTGCCTCAGGCTCGCATGGGGCTTGACTGATAGATAAGGCTTGTGCTAGCGAACCTCATTTTTAGGGAGTGAACTAGCCCTTTTGGTGAGTTCCTGAAGAGCAATCAAGCCTAGGCGTGAACATTTTGTACAGGCTTTTGATACACTCCTGGTCCTTAAGGATTTGCAGAGAGGCATGTGTTTATGGGTTGGATAGGGGATGTATGATTATCTTGCTTATACCTTTTAATGAGTGTGCATAAAGACTGCGTATGTGGGAAATACGCCATCATTTTTTGCAAGAACTGGATGGCTTTAATTTCTAGCTTTGTTTTTTGTTATATCACTATAGTAATTAGTTCCACTTTTCCAGAATGCTAATCAGTTCAGCATTTTCTGAAAGGACTATTTGTGCTGCATAAATTACTTCCATTTGCATGGAATATTAGATGTGCTTATAATAAGAAATGATGTGTTTGGCCAGTAGACACACCAGATATTAGGTACCTTTTTGGGGGTGTGGGAGGTGGTTAAAGAATAATACCAATAGAAACAACAACGATATGCAGCTATTATCTCTATTGCAACAGCATTTCAGTTTCTGGGGGGTACGTGGTGACTCTGTAGCTTTATGCCTTGGACAAAAACAGCATGGATGACAACAACTAAATTCCTTGGTCTTGGGAGTTGCTTCCTCTTTTGGCTGATGGACAATTTACTGAGTTAGTTCCATGATTTCTAGTGTCTCAAGGGTGCATTAAAGTTTCACAGCAGGAGATTTGTAAAAGGGAAAGGAATGGTGTACAGGGAATTAAAAGGTCTGTAAAACCAGAGGCTCGCTCTCCTGTGAGGAGTGATCTTGTCTAAATCAATAAATGTCCATGGTCTGTGTTTTTCAGCTGTGATTATTAGGACTGTGTGTTCAGTCAGTGCCTTCTGAGCAGAGCCAATATTGGCTTAATAACATAAAACAATGTATTTACAGCTATTTGTCCAAATTCTGAATAACTGTTCCTTTTGTTCTCTGTCTTTTGCTATTCCCAAACCATAATGCAAACAGGTTTTGGCTCTGAGTCCAGTGAAGTATTTCTAAGCATGCTTAACTCCAAGCATATGACTACTCCTGTTAACATTTGTAAAACTTTCTACAGGCTTAAAGGTAAGCACATGCTTAAATGGTTTGTTAACTCCAAGTCTCATTTTTCCTGAGTATTTAGGAGAACATTATTTTTAATGACTGTGCCATGCACAATAAAAGATGTTCTTGAACAAAGATCATTATTATCTGTCATTCATTTTCCATTATTCTAAATTCATCATTACCTATGCTCCTGCTGAACTGTTTATCTTGGATCAAAAACTGCAGTAAAGGGGCATCAATGAAAAGTTGCACTTTGATATAGCAAGTAGTCAAAGCCAATGACTGAGCAAAAATCTTAAAAGTCCAAGATTTCTTTTGCAGAAATGCTATGTAAACACGCGGAAAAATGAAATACAGCTAAAGAATAAGAAAGCAGGAAAGAAGTGGCTATGTGAATGTTTTTACTGCAAAAGGGTATTTTTTTTTTACTGCAGAGTGACTGGTGTCTGCTAAGCCTTACCCTGCAAGGTCCTACAGGCATTGCAGATTTCTACCACATGGTAGCTAAGTAGGCTTAACTCTCTTGCACTCAGCAGTGACTGACTTTGCGTACTTCAATCTCTTAGAAAAACTATAATGCTTAGCTTCTGCTAAGTGGGATAGCTAACATTTAATACTGTAAAGTTATGCAACAACCACAGCAAAACCAGACTAATATTGGCAGTGAAGGGAAAACCTATTTTCATTTACAATAATTATTAAATCAGTTCTAATTCCAGGGTAGCAGCTAGGGAAATGAAATTCACAAGTATTAGGCAAAGATACAGTCACAGCTGAATACTTAAAAGAAAGAACATGAAACAGAAAACCAACTAGCTGGTTATGAGGAGGACATGTTGTTTATGAGCTGTTCGGTTACATTTTCTGCTGATCCATCTGCCTGTGGAAATCCTTTGCCATCCCTTGAAGACTAAAATATCATTCTGAAGATAGAGGCAGGATTCAAGCAGTACCATTCTCCCCAGATATCTTCTGATGAGGTGTCAGCTTCCTTTTGGCAGAGTCTGGAGGATAGATAAGGGACTGTGGTTACAGGCACAAAGGGCTTTTATGACAAGGTGAGAAAGAGAAAGTTTCAGATTAGCAGGAATTTGTATCTTTATTGTGCTTTTAACTTCAGTTTCAAATCTTAAAACAGATTTTTGCTGGTACATGAACTCAGTGAACTAATGTCCTATTGCATTTTAATTTCATCACTCTGACTCTCTGACTTCAAAGCCTACTCCAAGTCTAGAGAAAAGTTCACAATCCACTTGATTAGGCTACAGAAATGTGGGTTTGTTGTATGCAGTCACAAAACAGGGAAAGCTCTTGAAATAGATCAGCCAAGAATAAAAAAGTCTACTATATGTTTTGAAAGATCCATTGTATTTGTACCTGGATAATGAATAATCTTAACTAGCTCTTCACTGTTAAAGTAAGGACTACTAATTTTTAGGGAAACAAATGAAAGAAGCCTCAGAGGTAGGTGTTTAAACTAACTGAAAATAAAATTAAGTAAATCAGTAAAACAAATATAAAAAACTGCAGGATGTATTTCTTTCCTCTCCCTAACTCTCTCTCCCATCATTGTCTTATTCTCTTGTTTTGGTCATCCAAAAGAATTTTTAGATTTGCAAATCTGTTCCCCAAATTCAAGTTTTGGAGCTTTAAAATTGCGACCCGCCAAAGTTCACTCTAAGCCTGAGGGATATATCACATTCCATAAAATCGTTAAGACTGTCCATCAGATCAGATGGAAATTTAATAAGTACAGTAGTATCTCACCACTTAGGAATCACGCTCAGCATTATGTGCGGCCATCCTTTGAGATGAAAGTCACTGGTGTGTGAATTCAATTATTTCACATACATAAAACTTTCCAAATCACTCCCGAGTTCCCATGTTTTAGGTGTACCCATATCTGTTATGTTACTTCAGGGAGTGTCAACTGTACTTTGACTTTGTGGGAAATGAGATCAAAAAGAAATAAGATTTGGTTCATTGGCAAAGGACAGTCAGAGAGAGTGGAGCTGGTGAAGATTCAAGAGGGTAGATTTTAAATTCCCTTTCTTTAGGTTGTTGAAAGAATCCACGTAGACTGAGGAAATAGTATTATTACTACCACTGCACCATATAGAAACTGCAGAGCAGAAATCAGCAAAGAATGTTAAGGAGAAGACCCCAGGTTTTGGCCTGAACGTTTCTCAGAAGTGATAAGAAACGCAGGTTGCTGTCTTCATCACTAGGAACTGGATGGGTCCAAATATAGCGCCTGATTCAGGTAATAAGCCAGGTGCAAATATTGTTCTTGTGGTGGTCCGTCAGATCTATCAGTCCATTCTCCTTTACAGTAGAGCTCTCTGTACAGTAACAATAATTTGGCCTCTGGGGCATTGGGACAACTTCTATAACAAGGCAAGTAGTGGCCAATACTGAACATACCTGAACTCTGGTTTTGGATGTGCATATCAGTCCACAGACTCCATCAGAATCTGCAAAGGAAGATCAGTGGTCCAGTGCTGAAAAATGCCACTTCTCTTTGTGGTCCAGGGGAACTGCTGGGTACTCAAATATTTTTCAGAGCAGGACATTTAGAAGCATAAAAATAAATGCAGTGCCTAACTTTAGGTGCTTACTTCAAAAGTCTTGGTAGTCCTTATTTGGGCAAAGCAAATATCAACTTCTTCAGAGTTTTCATGATGTGAAGGCTGCTGAATAGGCATGTGGATATTTTTTCATTTACTCAAAAGCAATTTGGTTGTTTCTGCTATATCTTAGTGTATAATATTACCATTCAATGGCAGATGAATATATAAACAATCCTAGGTTGGTGTAAAACAGCAGCATCCATCAGGAGTCTGGCCCTGTGTGCTCACTTGCATTATCTGAATTTCTCTAACTTTTCCTTTTCTGTGTACTACATGAAGTCTCTGCTCCTCTCATATCTGTGCAAGGAGATTTATTTGGCAGTAAAAATGTCCACTTAAATTGAAAGTTCAGTTATTTACTTTATAGAAGTGAATAGCCTTCAATAAATCAGTCTTTCTTTCACTTTCCTATTATTATTTATTGTTTACATTACTGTAACAGACATGTCTCCTGTAAAGCCTTTCATCTTTAATCCACCAAAGTGGGGAAAACGTGATGTTGAAGTACAATTGAAGCAAAGGAGCAGCCGGACCTCTGAATTTTATTCCCCACCGATGGGCAAGGGGCTGCTCTCTCTGTTGTCATTCAGTATCAGAAAAAAGAAATTTTAACTTGCTTTTTGAGGCAAGAATTATTGCTTCTTTAAAGGGGTGCTGAAGGCCTAGAAGAGAAGGCCAAGCGTCTCTGAGAGGCATGTGTGGCTGCTGCCACAGAGGGAATGGCAGAAAGTAGGCTGTATGCTGCAGTAAAAATGCTGTATAAACCTCCTAGACAGTTAGGAATACCTTTTGTAAAAATCCAGATGCCCACCTGTAACCCTAGACACCTATGTGTTTCAAAAACATGACTCTAGAAGTGTCTTCTGGGAGGAGGATTTAGGTCCTTGGTCACAGCTGAATACCCTGTCCCTCAGAGTGCTCTGGTGTGGTCCGGGGATGGTGAATCCCATGCACTCAGTAAGGAGTTGTTGCTCTTAGGTAGAATGTAAATGACATTCATTGTGTATGTTTTCTGATTTGTACATTGGAGACAGTAACTCTGTGCCAATACAGACATTTATTATATGATTTAAGTGCATTCTTATTCAACCCTGTTGATGTCTTGGGTGACTTCATCCCTTCTGTAGAAGTTTCACCTCTTTGTCTACACTTATTTACTGCTTGTACTGCTGAAAATCATTCAAGCGCACCAGTGATTGAAAGAGCCTGACTAAACATTTTCTAAAGAAAAGCAGGACAAGTCTTTACAATTGGTTGAAAAATGTACTTATCAGCGTGTGCTGTGGTATGGTATGTACTCCATGTCATGTGGCAAGAATCCCCAGTCTGTCCCTGCAGCTCTTCCTTATGTTGAAATTGCTTTCAACCCTGATGTTATTTCTGTCTTTATTTTTGGCAGCAGGGTTAGCAAGTTTAAATTTTGAAAGGCGGGGAACGAGAGAGATTCAGAACTGCTTGGTGAAGGGGTCAGAAAGGACAGGCTAGCTGAAAGCAGTCGGGACTGCTAATGCATTCCTCTTCCGTCTCCTCGTGGGGCAGAGGAAGGTGAAATCCTACATGGAGCCCAGAGGTCCCTTCCCCCCACTTTCATCTCACCCACCCTATAAGCCTTCGTGTCAAAGCCAACCTCCTCCTGCTGGAGGACGACTGGATACGATTCCTTTCAGAGGCTGTCAGCGCTTCTCCTGTAACTGCCCTGTGGAGATGCTGTTGAGTGACATGAAACACTTTTTCTCCTGACAGGATTAGCGAGCCATCTCTCAACGCTGCCCAGCTTCCCCCTCTGCCTCCACCAGCTCTCTCTATGTGGACAAAGAGGCATGCTTGGGTCTTGGATAGCAAAATAGCATCGGGTCACTTGTCCCACGTTTGCTACTGGCAGAGGAACTCTGTTATTAGAGGAAACTTTCACTCTTCACACAGCAAATTAACCCACTTTTGGAGCAAGAACAGGAATTGTTAGTCTATGTCCATTTCTTTTGTGCCTCTCCATTTATATCTTGTGGAAGCCTAGGGATTGTCTGCTGTTATGCCCAGTCTGCGGTCCTTCCAGACGAGTTCCTGCTCTGACCGCAGTCTCATCAGGTGTTCTGTAGGAGGGAGAAGACAACAGCGGTGGTTAGCCTGTCCCAGCAGAAATGCCATGACTGATCTCTGGTAGTGCAAAACTTCACTCTTTCTGGGAAGACACATGATAAAATCTTGCCAATGGGACTCCCAGAATCAGGACTTTTATCCTGGGTGTTCATTTTGACTCCTCAAGTAACAGTGTAAGATGGGCAGAGAGGTGTTTTTTAGGCACTCTAGTGGGTGATCAGTCTAGCAATTTGCTGGAGGGAATCAAGAAATTGGTACTAACTTGCTTCTCCTCTATGGCAACTATGTGCCATACTTGATGCTGGGTTACCCTGTCCTTCTCTCCATTGTCCCCTTGACCAGTTTGTACTCTCCATTATTATTTGGCTACATTGGGTTACTCAAGCAGGTCTTGTCTTTCATTTGACCACTTTCCCTTCATCCCAAAATTACTGTGCCTTTTTTGAATGAATGCCTTGACTGTGCTTCTGTTAACTTATGTGAACTAAAGCATGTCTGCCAGGTCTTCAAAGACCAATTATCTTGCATTTAAATGTACACTTTTCTCGTTGCCAAAATATAGATGCAAATATGTATGAAAAAATACATTTATTACATGACCACATAAAATAACTAGAAAGAAGCAGCACAATTTTTTTCATTGCATATATAGCAGGGTTAGGTTGTATTCAGCCAAGTATGTATTCAGATTATTCATTCAGCTTGCAGTAAGTATGTATATTGAAATCAGTGTTGGGTCTGCTTATGGGTTGAATCTGGCTCTGCAAATTCACAATATTATGTTACTACATTACAATATGCTGTCATGTTTAAACCTTTGAATTTATTAAGCAGGATGTAATATGACAAATCTTTACAAATTACTCATTGTTTTGGTACTGGATGTTGGCAGTATTATCATTAACATAGCAAGCCAAATGACCCTTGCACTAGATTTTCCATGTTATTTTCCAAGCAGATGTCAATGCAAGAAACTAATCTCAGTTTATCTCAAATTATTGTACTTTCAGATGGTTATTCAATCTGTGAAGTATGGGACGGTCCATACTCACATTATCCCAAGGGAAGCCCTTTGAAAGAACTGTGACCTCTTTGCTCTTGAAGGTTAGAGGAAAGTGTTTTCTTCCAACTCTTTACAACTCTGCTTCCATACGCTGCCAACTCTACTAACCCTTTTGCCAAGGAAAAACAGCCCTTTCATTTCTGTCCTATTCCACCTTTAATTTGTCCTGTTCAGGTTTATTTCTGGAGGAGAGGACTTGTTTCTTCTCTAAAGCAATCTTTTCTTGCAACAACCACTCAAGCGTTATGGTCTTAGCACGGCTTGACCCTTTTGGAAACACTGAAATGCGAAAAAGGGCACTTGGATCCCATGGCGATGAGCAGGCTTAAAAACACTTAGGTAGATCAAAACGGCTGAGTTGCTGAGTTTTGTGGCTTCTGTTTGGATTTTTTGTTTCATTTAACCTGCAGTGTCAACAGAGCCAAAACTCTGAAAGGCATACCAGACAGGAAAAGCCAGTTGGGAAATGACCTGAAACTGTTGTTGGCACCACACTTTAAAAGTGAGCCTTTTTATTGTCTGCAAAGCAGCGGCTGCAGATCACTATTCTTGTGTTATTATTAGCTGGTGCAATGCTGAGGATACCTCTGAATAGTGGCATTTCATGTACAAAAAGAAAATCCAATAAAACTCTCATTTCAGACCTGAACTTTTGATTTTCCTATGGCAGGAATTTTTGTTCGTCTGATTTTGAAGCCAAAGAAAAATTGTGTCACAGGGCCTGACTTTTCATCAGACACTTGAAATCAATTATGAGGCATGCTGAAAGGACTTCAAGAGTGCTTCAGAGAATCCTGATTATTTTCCTGACACAAGCTTCCTATATTGTCTAATTAGCATCACTAAGAAAAACAAAATGGTTGTCTGCTATGCAACATTTATGCCATAAAAAGAAAAAAAGGAAAGAGAAAGGCAAAGGCATTACAAACCTACAAAGGAAACCAAGTATAGAGTGACCTCTCTTGATCTTTACTATCAAGGCACCAAGTATGTGTTTATTAATGTCCAGTTCTAGCTAAATTTAATCTATACACTGTCTACCATATTTCCTCTAGGGAATGCAATGCCAAACGAGCACACAGTGTTCTCACATTAAAATCTTCATCAGCATTGCTGTGGGCTGTGGGGGATATTAAGTCAGCCAGTCTCCTTGCTGCTCTAGCCTGAAGAAGAGGCCAAAGTTCAACAGTTTCATTAATTCATTCAGGAAGAGAGGAAAGTAAAAACAAACCAAGTATTTGTTTTCATTGATTGTCCAGGTTTCATTGATTGTCCAGACAACAAATTCACTTGGTTATCTTTTTCTTTTTCCCTTTTCCCCTTTTTCCCCTTCTAGAAATCAAGGGGTTATGGAATTTTAATATCAGCAATGAAGATACTGAAGATACTTAAACAAATCATTCCACCATAGTCAAGTTTTTGGTGAAAATTTTAGTTTTTGCTTTAAATTTCCTTTGCTTCATTAGTTTAATTTTATCAGACTGATAGTAATTTTTAAGCATAAGCTCTTTATTTGGTTATGGTTCTTTATCCAATGAAACTTTACTAATTTTCTTTTCCTACTAGTCACTGAACAAAGACTGTGTTTCAAGAATGCTGGCTGGTTTGCAGAGCTCTGTCTGTTTGAGATAGCTCCTTCTCTCTCTGAAAATGCAACCTCATGCAGCATAGAGCAATTAAACTGTTGGGAAATCTGAGAAACCCTGTGGTCACAGGAGATGCAATCCTACATTGACTGCAAAACTCCCTGCCAGATGAAATAAAAATAGCTATTAATTTCACCATGTTAGGACCTAAGAGTGCATACGGGAGCCAAGCTCAAAAGCCATCCCTTTGTACAGGCTTTCCCCCAAATGTAAATGCAATCATGYTGTCAAATAAAAACAGAGGCAACAATCTTAATACAAGACACTGCTGTTGCACTTGTATAGTCTGAAGAAATGCTTGGTCTGAGACTGATGTGTACCAGTTTGAGAACCCCACTGGAAGCTCAGAGATCATATTCACTATGCTAATACACAGTTCACCCTTATAAATGTATGAAAGTTACAGCAACGAGGCCAAAGAAATGGAAGAAGGGCTGGGCCAGAAATATGGAGGATAGCAACAGATTACCTTGGTTAACTTGGTAGTTCAGGAGTTCACGAGAAGTTTGTGACTGCTGTTCTTTGTTTTTCTTCTGCAGAGCAATTTCCCCTGTTCTCTTCCGCCTCTTTCATGTTATTTATTTTCTAGTAACACTGACCTTCTGCAYTGAAAAATAGAAAGAGCTTCCTCCTCAAAGAAGGACTCTTCCATGTGAAAAGATTGTTTTTGTATATGAGTTCACATATTGTAAATATATTTTCTTGCAGGTTTTCCTGGCTCGTGAATAAAACTGTATTTCAGATTTTAGGTAAATTCTTCAAAAGTGCGTGACTTGGAAGCCTACATCCCCTGGTTTTCATTAAAACCTGAATTAGTCTTTTAAGTCAGATTTGAAAATAAAGCTGAGGCTCATAAGTCACTTAGGTGCTCTTCAAATTTACTTTTAGGGTAAATCCTGAATGCAGTTTTTTCCCTGTGTATTGTTTATAATTATAATCTAATGTTTAGCCAACGCTTGGCTGTGGAACAACAGAGAGTTGTGAGATGACCAAGCTCATTTCCTGAGTTGCATCTTTTTGTTTTCATAACAAGTCTTTATTTAACGTTTCATTTAACAAGCCTTGTGGACTATCTCTTGATGAGATTCTGCATGTTTCCTGCCACTTGCATGAACTGAGAAATGTAACCTTAAAGCCAGAGCCAATATAAATATTTTTTCATAGTGATGTAACAACCAGCTTTTTGTTTCACAAAATTCAGACTTACTAGAAACTCTGAAACTTTCCTCCATTTTCAGTCTGTCCTGAAAAATARTTTCAGGCCGTCGCTCATATAAGTGAGGAAGCTGGGGATTTAGCATTGTAGGACATTATTGCAGAACCACTATCAGGAAAAAATGGTTAAACTTCCAGAAGGAAGATTGGAATRTCAGTATTCTTAGGATTAAGTTATAATCTGGCCTAGGATAACCTGGGTGCATTGCAYTTATACGTGTGTGTAAAGTGGGAGCCCACTTGTATTATTTGTTCACTGTTTGTATATTCATTGCTATGCAGACAAGTTATAAAAATCTTCATCTAATTTGCCTTGCAGTCAAAATCAACTAAAAGTTTTTCCTCCCTGCATAATTCCTGGATTTAATTGCTAATTTGTGGGACTAACTTTGTAGGGCCCATACTCTGCTCTTAGGTTTCGTAGTGGAAACCTGGAGTGACTTCAGCTGAGTGAAATTACTCTGCAAATGTGCTTGTGTGGAGACCAGCAGCTAGTCCAGAAGAGGAGAGACATAGTGAGTATTTCTGGAGAGTCTGAACGAGAAATTGTGGTTGATGGTAATATCAAGACCAAGAGAAAATGGACTTGGAGTTTAAGGGAGAAGTTTGTGCTAAAGGCATAGTTTTGGGGAAGAGGTCAGCTGAGATAGTCAAGACTAAAGATTGTCACCATGGGATATGTCACCATGGGCCCCTGAGAGGTTCAGCCAAAGGACTTGAATGTTGGAAGTTTTTCAGTTTGGTGTTTTTTTTTTTTTTTTTTTTTTTTCCCCTCAACCAGTGTAAGATTAATTTATAGTGTTTGGGCAGGGGGGAAGTTGGGGGATGGGGGTCAAATTGATGGCAAGCTGCCAAAATCTGCTTAACTTCTTTATCAAAAGAAAAATAAACTTTCATCTGCTTTTCTGATGTCTTTGAGTGTGAAAATGGGTGTGTTGCAAACCAAATGCATAAGCTGCTCTGCAGCAATGAATTTCAAATTCTTAAAGTTTATGGGACATTATTAAACCTGTAGTTCTGGTGGTATGTTAGCAATTGCTGAGTTTTACTAGCTTTACTTGAGTTCACTTTAAAAAAAAATGAAAAATCTTGGTGAATTGCTGCTGCTCTTAGTTTCCAATGGTCAATGTTCAATTGCTGCTTGGATTTCTCTGCTGATTGTTTTGATTTGCTGCTCAAAGGCCAACATGTAATTCACTCAGTCTGGTTCCTGAGTCTGATTACGATTTTTATAGTGCCATCTCCCAGTCTCAGTCTTTATAGGTTTTTTTGATTGGTGTAGGGCCATTGCAGCTTGGTTTTCTATTGTGAACTTTCAGTGAGATGTGCCAGGTCTGCAAGATGGTCCTATTTTTTCCCTTTCTATCTGACTGTTGTGAAACTGCATTTCTTCAACGACGCCAAAGCTGCCAAAATATTCTAATTTACTCTTTGGTATTCAAATTAATCATGGTCCTAATAAGTTCCCCAGTTACTGAATTTGCCTGACTCTTCTGTCCATTTTCATAAAACTATTCTTATAAGACCCCATTAAATAAGACCCTATTTTCAGTCACTTCAGCTTTGCCAGACTTTAACTGTTAGGTTTAAATTTTGTCAGGTGTCTGCATCAAGCAGAATGCGTTTGCTTGGACAAAAAATACACCAACATATTCTAACATTTTTCAGAGTAATGCAAAGGAAAAAAAAATACACTGTTTCATTTATATTTTAACTGTTCAGTATTAAAAAGATAAAAAAAGTATTTGTAGCCATGTGCTTTGAATCAGAGACCTGACAAAGCCAGAGGTTTGAGTATTTGGGCCAGAAATATTTCTTTTGACATATACCCTAAAAAACTCTTACCTTATTTGATGAAATCATCATCTTTCTTTTAGAAATCAGAATTCAAATATATTTTTCAGAAATGTTTTAGGTTATAAAGTCTGATTATATGAAGCATTGATGTTTCCTGGGTGTTGAAAATTTCAGTTTTGCTTAGCTATTACGAAGGTAATTTCTTCCTTGATACCATGTGGTAAAATGCTTTTGGATATCATATTTTGAAGCTACTAGGAGTACCATTGAAAATGCTAAGAAGTCAATTCCCAATTCTGATTTCTGGAAGATTTTAAGTAAGCATGGTAAAAAAGGAAAAAAAGTCCATTGTCATTTCTCTTCTCTCATGGCTGAATTACTGATGGTGGATGTGGCAGGGTTCGGTGGTGAAGGTGGCCTATAGCCACGCAGTTGAAGATCCTGTCGGGTAATGAATACACCGGAAAGGCTGAATGAAAACACTGGAAAGGGACAGATAAGGATTTTCCTAAATGTTAAGTTTTTCATGGGCAAAATAGTCTTGACTTAGGGAATTTTACTTAATTTAATTTATTGCCAATTAAGATAAACTTTTAATTACTGATTCAAGTATTGAGAAAAAAAGACAATTAAAGGAACACTTAGGGAGACACCTTTCCTCCCCCTCCCCCAGACTCGGCTTCAGTCTGACTCCTCTCCTCTTCCTCCCTGCTCTGAGCCTCCCCTGTCCCCACACGTGTTACCACAGCCTCCCAGTCCCCTCAGTGAGGTGACAGGTGGCACAGCAGGTTGGGGTCACCGGCCTAATGTCTTTCTGCTGCTCCTTACCTGTTTTCCTCTGCACCATTGTGGGTCACCCATGGCTGCGTTCCCTCAGGGGTGTCCCTGCTCGGGTATGGGGTGTCCACAGGCCACAGTCCCTCAGGGGTGTCCCTGGCCTGGTGTGGGGCACATGCAGGTGCAGTTCCTCACGGGTGTACCCGCCCTGGTGGGGGCGACCTCAGATCTGTCACGGAGCGCCTCCTTCCCAGAGCGTGTCTCCAGCCATGTCCCCAAGGACGACATCTTCCACGTGTCCCCTCCATCTTGTTTCCTTTTCTTGCTCAAAACAAGTCTCTTCCTCACTTGTCTCTTGCCCCAGTGGCTGCTTTCTTTAACTACGTCTATGCAGAGGTGCCACGGGCTCCCCTGACAGGCTGTAGTTTTGGGGTGCTCACAGTGGTGTCAGAGTCAGCAGGACCTTGTGGTGACCAGCCCCGGACCTCCTCCACACAGGGCCCTGGCAGCCCCCTGCTACCAACACCCTGCCATTTAGGCTCAGTAGAAATTTAGGAACGTTTCCTAACTTACCAGTTCTTGGCTTTACACCATAAATATATTTTTGGTAAATACAGGGCTTGGTAAAAGTCTATTTTCAGAGTATCTGAATATGAAGTTTTATAGATGGGTGTGTTATTTGGAATTGGATTATGCTGAACCAAAATGCTTTCGTGCAGTGGCGCTTTGTATCGTAACGATGGGCCACGACACCTCACGACCAGGTGAGTGCTAATGAAGTTTGACATGATTAAATGTCCCTGAAAAATCTGAAGAGGATTTGTTATAAAAGAAAATCTGAAGGAGTTTTGTTGCAGGAATTCACGTTGCTCTTTCCTGATTGGGATCTTTCCTGGTATCAATCATCTGTTGAATAACTTGAGCTGAGAGCAGTGTAGATGAGCATACCCTGAAATCTGAGTCTTAGAGAAGACATTCAGATTTGGTACATTTGGTAGAGAGCTGATTCATTAATACCTCTTATGTTTTGCTACTGCATGGAATATTGCTTTACCAGATTTTTGATGCTTTTCTGCAAAAGTTACAGRTAAAGTTTTGAGGAGAAAAGGAGACATCAAATATCTTCTCCAATATTTTCTGGTTCTGGGACTGAAAAGCTGCTACAGCTAATTTATCCCTCTAAATGTGAAGTGCTGCTAGTTGAAGACATGAGGAGAGAAGTAGGATGGCAGTGTCCAGTGAAAGCATGGGTTTAGTGAAGATGTGAAAATACAGGACTGGTGGAAACAGGAGTGAATATTGTAATGTTTTCATCCTGAAACTTTGTTATGTTGATTTTTAAATACAGTTCTAATGAAAATAATATCCCTGCTTATAGCTGAACTGCAGTCAGCTGCCTTTGTGCAAAACACTATTTGATATGAATGAGTTATGCCAGCAAGAAATAAAGATAGAATACGTTATTTGAAAGCCATGCTTGTCAGATAAAAGGGGGAATAATTTATTAGGATTATATCTTACTGTACCTTTGAAAAAAAATACATTAAAAATACACACAGTGAAGAGAAAAGCATTGGGTGAAGAAATACAGTTAAAAGAGCACATCTGTTTCAAATTCTTATTTGGGGCAAAAAATCCCCACATATGTTTTTATTTTAAATTTGCATGTGTGTTGTTATCCTTGTGTTAACTATTAGGTAAATAAAAGTATTGAGAATCCATTTTTCAGTGAAGTTTGGTCAGGAATATTTGTACACACCGAGAGAGAGATAATTTGAAAGGTAATTGAAGCTTTGTGAGGAACCAATTCCCTGCAGGTCCCTTAATTTAAAATACCTGCCTTTTGTGTACTAGTGTTGACCAAAGGCACTTATTTATTTTGGAAATGAAATAATTTTACATAATAATTTTGCATTTTTGACATGCCTTGCTAGAGTACAACATAACACAGAACCATGTCACAGAGTTTGCTCCAGCCCAGCAAATACAGCTGCAGCAAGAACTGAACTGTAGAGGAAAACACATTTGGTTTTGGTTAATGAGGTACATGTATTCAGCCATGATTGGTTTAGATAGCGATTTTAGATACACTCTTGTGAAGTTAATAAGTTTTCTACTGAATAGATAGGGGGATCTCATGTTAAGAAACCTAGCCATTTGGGCATAAGTAGGAGTGAAATTCCAGTGCCATTGAAATCTGTGGTTAAAAACTCCATCAGTTTCCTTCAGTGGAACTTGTATTTTACCTTACAGCCATTGTATGAGTCTCCCAATCTCAGTCTGCACTTTTGTAAAGATTTGTGGTGAAGAAGTATTCACTTTATTTTATGTTGTAAGGTCCCTGCCATTAGAAAAACTACTTGTGTGAGGGTCTAGAACCATCCTGTTCTGCTTTTGTCATCAAATTAAAGTGCCTAAATTAGGAGCCTTGACCCTTTTCAAGGTCAGGCAAGAGACATGGGGCAATTTATCCCACCTGGGATCTGATTCATTCTCTGGAGGGAGCTGCCTTGTGCTCTGCACAGGTGGGATAAGCCAGGCTGGGGAGCTGCCTATTACTTCTGCACTTCCCTGGAGAGCACGAGATCTTCAGGTGCTCAAGGGAGCATTGATCTGCTCTATCGCAGGCACTCTGAGGAACAGTCACTGGAATATCACAAAACAGAAGTCAAGGTGGGACTTTTGAAGTTACCCCCCAGATAGCTGGGCAGTGTGAGCTCACCTCCTGACGTTAACTAGGAGAGCACACAAGTGAGAAGGAATTTTTACTCTGTGTTTTGCAGGAGCTAGAAACGCATTGGATGCTGGGCTTTGAATGGAAATAACTTCATGGACTCAGTAGGCTCCCTTCTTCACTGCAGAAAAGTCAGTGGTTCAATATCGTTGCCTCTGCCACTTTATTACTCCAAGAAATAGTCATAAAAAGTAGCAATAGAGTCATTAGAGAACTCTATTAAAACCATCACTGTGCCTCCAACTGCTGCAGGAAAAGAAAAAGGCTTCTGGACCAAAGTTTTCTATCCAAGATTTTTGCCCTCTGTAGAGACGAAGGAGGCTAAAAAAGAAATCCCTGTCTGTAGTTCTTGCCAAATAGGCATGGCTTCAGTGTTTGGAGAGTGCCTTTCGGGAGATCAGGAATGGTTTGATGTAGAAAGATTTATAGACACTTAAAACTTTTATAATGAAACTGTTATCTTTGCTCTCTCTCCTCTTTCTAAATCATATAAAGTCAGGTGGTATGTACTCACAGTAGTATTAATAACTGTCAAGTCAGGTATAAAGCAAAAAATATTCCTGACGGGTAGAAATTAGAGCTGAGGACGAATACTGTCAGTGGAGAAGTGGTTTTTGTGTTGTCTCCAATAGTAAGTAAGGTGCTGCTCTTGCAAATCATTCTCTATAAGAAGATCTTGTGCCAAGTCTCATTAACTTCAGCAGGAGCTTCATGAGAGCGTGGGGATCCTGCCTTTCAGAGCAATTTATGTGTCTGAGGCCGAGTTGGAGAAAGAGCATTGTGTGTTGGAGGGCAAGGTGGGGAGCTGCTGGCAGAGGTAACTAAGCAGGGAAGGAGTGAAGGGGGAAATTGTAATGGCATTACTACCTTTCTATCAGAAGAGTTTTCTTGGATCAAAATCTAGCTAAAATACATTCTCTGTTCTATTTAAAAAATACAGCCTTAATAATCTTGGATTGCCAGGGATCAATCCTGCCTCCACTGAGGGCACTGAAGTCTGTTGGTTGGTTTTACAAGCCTGGGGTTTCAGCCCCTGTCAGATCATTCACATACGTGTATTTCTGACTTGCACAAGGTTGCCAGAGCATTGCAGGGTTGCTTTATACCCTCCCTTATTTTCATGTTAAGATGGAAACACTTTGAAACCCAACTCAGAAAAAGCAAAATTCTGAAAGAAAACACAGAAGTTCCTGTTAAATACTCTGGAGCTCATGTAGGACTATAAAAATTCTCCAAAGCTGGCTTGATAAATGTGGGAGATTGAGGATACATCACCCTATCCGTTTTTAGACTTTCCCCACCTTTAGCCATAAAAATTGCTGCTGTGGTAATCATTGCAACTGATGCTCTTAGGAGTGGAAACTCAGTTTGTCAGACTGAAGTATCCAGAGAGAGAAGGTGAGAACATACATCGAAACCCACAGTTTCCCTTTTCTCCATGTATTTTCTTGTCCAAGAAAAATTTTCTTGTCTTCTTTATTTTCTCCTACTCTGTTTAAGATCCTCAGTTAAAGAGTTGGTTTGCTTACTGTCGGGACTGGCCTGCTAATTTCATCCCCAGCCCAGTCCTACGTTCTGCTTCACAGAGGCCAGCACCATTCGTGCCAGAGAAGGTTTCACAAGTCGCTGAGATAGGTGTTGCTGAAAAACCTGTCTTTAGGGGAAGTTTCTTCTTTCCTTTCACCCCCTTTAACAAGAGTTTTCCTGCTGTGGTGAAGTCTGAGCGCTTATCATTAATAATAATTAAAAAATAGTGTCTACAAGTTTGAAAAGGCTGATTGAAAACAGAAGTATACGTGATTTTTGTGCATTCAAAGTTAATACATAATCTATTTGTGCTGTACTACAGTATAATGTAAATTTGTTTTAAATAACTTTTTGTTACTTTCAGAGACGTGCTGTTTAAACTATCTTTTTTTTTCCTTTTCCCCCAGTGGCTAAACACTTTTAACCTCCTTTTCCTAAACCTTATTCTGTGCTCCATATATATGAGATCTCATTTTGAACACTTACTGTTAATTTTTATGATTGGTATAAAAGAGAAGCATGGAATCCAGGTCAGTCAGATTGAATCCATGGGAAAATGCCACTAAAAATTAATTTATGATGGACGAGAATGATGCTGAAAAGGCTGACTTAATTTGTTTCATTACATTTAGAGAATGAAGCTGAAGGCTTGACAGCACCAAACTGAGGTGGGCACTGCAAAGCCCAGTTCTTGGCAATCTTCACTCACAGCTTTGTCCATGCATCTCTTTAATGATAGGTAAAATGCTGCTCTTTGGCAGCTCCTGAACAAAATCCTGAATTAATTTTGCACCCAGGGGAGAGTACAAATCATCAGTGTGATGCTGTTGATGGTGTTTATTTTTCAGAAACTTCACTAGTGCAATGAAATGGTTCTGAAACATAGGCTGGGGGAGGGAGGAACAGGAGAAATGGGATAGCAGGAGTAGGAAAAGAGGGTATTTCTTACCACTGTGTCCAAGGAAGAATGGAGATTGAGAGCTGAAGACTGGGTACTGCTTAACCTGTGGAAAGCGTGTGTCCTTAGCAGGGATTTGTCCTTCCACGTACACCATAACTGTTCAGTGCTTAGTGTGCGATGGTCTGCTGGTAACAAGAGGATGTCAGCAAATCCATTTCTCTTTGGGATCGAATCATCCTTAAGCTTCTAAGATGGAGTAATTTCTCTTTTTATGCCATCATTGAATCAGATCAAGTACAAAGTACAATTTTTTTTTTTTTTAACTTTAATGTCAGAATAGCTCTCAAATACGTTATTGTGAGAACTTCTTTCATGAGCAGAAGCATTAAGTGCTGCCCCTCTCATTTGACTAATGAAGGGAATGACTAATGAAGTGAGAGTGCAAGAGTTCACACATAATTTCATTCTATTTGAATTTGAAAATGCTGAGCTACAAAAGTGCTAAGAATTTCCATTTGTGGAAGAAAGAGGAAGATGACTTTCAGAACAGAGCTCCTACTTCAAACTTACTGCAGTGACTTTCTTTAGCATTGCTTCTTTTGTTGTAGGAAAATGTAGAGCTTCTGAAAATATGTTTCCATTTTAAACAAAGGGAGCTGTGTTTCTGGGTTAGTGAATGCTGGTGCTGTCTGTGTCTTCATATGTGATCTTGACACTCCGGACCTATCACAAGAAAAACTGAGGGTTTGGCATCTAATTAATAATGATGGGAATCTACCTTCTTTGTCATCAAAACTCAGTTTTGGGAAAAATAAATTTTCTTTAAAAAATAACATGTTTAAGCCTATTTATAGATTCAGCCAAATTTCAGAAGTAAAGGCATGCGTAACTGCTAGCACCTTGTGGTATATCAGACAGCGATGCGGTAAACTGCTATTGCCCATGCAAATGGTGTTTCTCTATGCAAACATGGAGAAGTCCATGGCCACTTAGGCGTTTACAAGCACACAACGTGCGCATGTTTATGACTATGCAACGGTACATGGACTTTGGCTGCGGAAATGTTGTCAATAAAGTGCAAAACCATAGATGTATACCTAAGCGCATTCCCTGCTTATTAGCAACCTGCTATAAACCCCTGTTGACATAGCTATTGGTTGTGCGTAATCATCGTGCGCATTTTTAACTATCACATTAAGATTCCCAGTTTCTTGTAAAATCAGTCACTACAGTATTTTCTTTTTTTATTAATACCTGTGTGTATGAGGTGTCTGACAGAGTTATTATCCACTTTGGTGATGAAAAACTACTGCTGAGGTCCGGGAGAACAGGATTGCAAAGACCAGCATGATGTCTGTCTTATAAAGCGCTCATTCTTCTGACTGACCATCTGTGCGTGAAAAAGGACTGCTATTACGCAGCAGTAGTTTTGTTGAGTTTGGCCTTGATTTCTTTTTTCCAGATTCTGCCTAGCAAAGAGGGAGGGAGAGAAGGGAAAAAGAGAATTTCATTGGGGAATGGAGGAGGTGGGGGTGGAGGGAAGGTGGGCTGAAAACTTAAAAAATGAGTGACTGGTAGAAGAGTACAGTAAAGTCAGTGAATAATTTTACTGTCCTGGTCTAGCAGCTTGGGAATGTGCCATGTTAAACAATAACATCTTCCAAGTGAGAAAGGCAGAGAGGGAGGGGAAAGTTAGGGTGAAGCATGGAGAGGGGACTGGAGGCAAGAGGGGGATTGGATCCTTGAGTACAGTCATTGCCAGTTCTTGGATCAGCTACTTTTTATTTTTCTTATTTTTTTTCATTAAATATTTGACACTGAGTCAATGCCCAGGATATAAAAATCTGTACTAGCCTGTTACCATTGCTTGACAAATAACATTACAGGTAGGCTGCTGGCTTCGGGTTTTACCTACATAAATTAAATCGTTATTGCTTCTTTGGAGCCTTATGGACCTCACTTCTCTAAAATCGTCGTATGGTAGTGAAGAAGATCTAGAGGCAGGGCTCCAGGAAAGATGTAGGGCTGCCATGCAACTTGGCCTGGGTCTTTTTTCATTTTCTTTCCATCCACTTACTGAAAATGTTATCTAGGGGCTTTTTAAGGCTTCATAGATTGTTTTCCAAAAGTCTAGTAGGCTTATCGATTTAGACACCTTCTGCCAGTTTGCTCGCAGCCAGGACTACAGTGCATGTCTGGGATTTTGGCACAGAGGGCATCTTGGTCAGCCTGCTGAGCTGCTGGGAAAAATTAAGGTTACTATGTAAGCACTGCACAGTTACTGGATGCCTTGGCAAGAAGTATGCTGCTTTGGGAAGCTTTGGGTAAACCCTACAGAGCATTTCCTGCCAGGCTGTTTTGTATGCCCGGCTAGCAACAGCAACACGTTGCAGGAGCATTGGTTTCACGTGTGCCGTGCAGGATAGAGGAGGCTTTCAGGGCATGGTGGCCCAGAACAAAAGGGCTGTCAGTTTGCTGCTGGAGAAGACTTCTTGTCCTGACGGAGATGGTATATGAGGCTTGGGCAGTGGCCACCCACAGCCTGGGTTTGGGCTCACATGAATACAATTTTTGTGGTATCTTGCAGACATCTGGTTTGGAGGAAACTGATGCTGTGACTGAATGTGGCCCTTAGTTCTTAGTTTAATTAAAAGTTAAATTCCAACAGGTCTGATGTGCCATCTGGTAAGAAGATGTACTGTGTGTGCCTGGCTATATATGTGGGGTGTGCCCCTCCTCTTCCCCCAGCATCAATGCACCGGGGACAGCGACACTGAGCTGCTGCTGGAGCCGCAGTGGATTTCATGCTTAAGCCTGCCTTTCATCAGAGGCTGAACAGACCCCATGAGACGCGTTTCTCTGGAAAGGTGCAGCAAACACGAGTTTCAGCTGCTAGTTTGACTGGTAGCTTTTTCTGGAGGGTGTGAAATTGTAGCAGGCTCTGGGCTTGCTGTGCAGGAGGAGGGGCAGGGCTAATAACCTGAGAACATGCTGGGGATATTGGATAATTTCAGGCATTTGAGCCAACAATGATAGGAGGCAAGCCCAGGATCGGCACTGAACTGGTCTGAAAAAAAAACCAAAACCAAAAAGCCAATCAAGAAAAACAAAAAAGATATAGGAAACTCAGTTCTTTAAGAGCTAACATGTATCATAGCATTGATGGAGACCCAGCGAGGCGGTAAGAAAGAGAAACATGTTGCTTTACTGACTCAACCCATGTCAGTTAAGAGGTATTTCATGCTTTTATGAGGACGGATGTGGCAAGCCTCCAAGAAATGGGTGAAAATCATGTAGAACACACTTCCCCAATTAGCTAGGACATTGCAATGATGTAATAGAAGGAATGGCAATCACAGGAGGGAGAAGTTACTGACAAAAATCTGTTCCATGTTATTCAAATTATTCCTGATCTAAAAATGGGGATAAGCGGTAAAAGGACAAGATTTGCTAATGACACAAAACTATTCAGGAAAATGTAAACTCAAATCAACCCTGGGGATTTGCAGATGCTATTAGGATGATGAATGGCTGAATCTCTTCTCAGGTTATTTTCTAATCTTAGTAAATGAAGAGTGAAGAAACTAGCACAAATTATATATATATGCCATGACTGGCAGGAAATAGCTATTCGCATCTCGGGGGGAAGCACCTCAGGTGTCATTATGGCTAGCTCTGACAGTGTCACCTCAAAACAATGGCAGAGTCAGCTGGAATGCTAGGAGTTGGTAGGAAGGGAATAGAAATCAAAGTATAGAGCTCATGTAACAGCGCGTTCGCAGTGGTCTTCTGTGTGAAACTCTGGAAACATTGTAATTTAAAAATCCTAAGGATTTTAAGAAAAACTGGAGGAATGGATCATAAGGATGCTATGGAATGACTTGTAAGTGACAAAGAGCTTGATGGACTTCCTAGGCTGGAAAAGAGTGACTGTGGGGGAAAGATGATCATTATCTTTAAAAGTAGTGAGGGTGAATGAAGAAGGATAGAGAAGGTGAATAAAGAGCTATTTCTCTATTTATTGTTTCTCACTAAACAAGAACTATGAACACTCAATTGAATTCTCAGCCTATTTTTTCAACAAGCAAAAGGAAGTGCGATGAGGTGGTGGATCTCATTGCCACAGAGTGTTGTCCTGGACAAAGGCATAAGCAGGTTTAGAAAAGGATTAGGCAAATTAGCAGAGGATGGGTTCGTTAGTACCTATTAAACATAGTGGTGCAGGTGCAAACTCTCAGTTCAGGAAGTCTCTAAGCTGGTACCTTGCTGGTAGCTGGATGGATACAGCAGGGAAAGAATTACTCTGTATATACCCCTTTTCTTATAGCTGTTATTAGACTGGACTACATAGACCTTTGATTGGCTCAGTATGGCAGTGCTAGATTATGAAATATATTTTTTCCCCACTTGGTAGCATAAGAAGTGACATCTTGTCAGCCTGGTACAAATGGCACAACACATCACCAAGTGAACGGGGAGAGTGTTTCTGGAGGGTGTTTCATGATGAGGTGGGCTCTACACAGCATGCCTGGAGAACTGTGCTCGTGGCAAGGGTGCCCACATTCCTCTCTGGCTTTACAAGTGGAGGGGATGATGGAAAGTACTACAAGGCAATGTGCTCTTCATTTAATACAGATCATCTGTCTTAGTCCCAAAGGTGATTGAAACCACATTTTTACAACAGAGAAAATGAATGGCCACAGTTAATTTGGTAGGTGGGAATCTGCTCTGGGAAAGTGAACAACAGCTGATCAGAGGGTCGTGTTCTTGCTGATAGTGCGGCTGCTGATGTTTTTTCCATATCAGTGTCAAAGAGGGAAACCAGCAGCTCCTATGCCAATGAGAGCGCTATCTGTTATGAATGTCAGCACTTTGTAAACTACTTCACTATACTCCCTGTCTCTTCCCTTCACCTCTTACCCTCCACTTTAATAAATATTTTAGCTGGAGAGATATTCTCTGCAAGACCTAAATGTGCTGTGTAGATGTATTGTAAATGTGTAGAACGGAGCCTCCTTTTACCACCTGCTCTGGGTTCCACTCAAAACAGATCTGATGGTAAAAATGAGTAGGATAGACTGAGAAGTCAGGTGAAAAAGTAAATATGCTCCGATTCGGACATAAAAGATGATATTTAAAAAAAGATCACCAGAACAGTTGATAAGAAATCCATGTGAGTAGACTCTGACTTTTAGAGTGTAACTTAAACTGTGCTGAGGTTCTGCAATATTTAATTCATGTTAAGTGTTTTTTTTCCTTTTTTTTTTTTTCACTTCTGATTTTTGTCCAAAAGTGGAAGTGCAGGAAATCCCTCAAGAAAGGCAGTTCTGGAGATTTCCAGCTCATTTTGGGGCTCTAGAGATTCAGATAGTTTGGGTAAACCTGTGAACTTTTGGATGTTTGTCTGAACTGAACCTGAACTCTAAATCTTCCAGGGTTCACCCAGCTAAGTCAAAGGGAGGAAGGCCTATAATGATAGTTTTAATGTTCTTTTCTCATTCAGCCATGGATATGACCCTCCCCAGCCTCCTGAGAATTTCTATGTGCTGCGTTAAACAAAGAAAAAGCTAAATAGCATGTATCACATATGCACAATTAAACATTGTACGCACCATTACAGCTTCAGCTGCTATACGTCCCGGTTGCTAGCTGCTGTCTTTGTTAGGAGGATTTAGCTAGAAAACAGATGACTGTTTCCAACCTGACATTGTCTCTAATGACGTCTTTCATGTCAGACGAAGGTAACTTACAAAAAAACACTAGAAACAAAATTACTGAGCTATAGTAAGCAAAGCAATACAAAGAAAAGAAAGCTCATTAAACAAACACATACATGAATATGCAGTGTTCATTCTGTCAAGTTTTTAGAAGTGAATATAGTAACTTTTTCCTTGTCTGAAGTTATAATCACAGCATCTGAGTTCTTGATGTTTATCTATGGAGACTTATGGGAAACAGGGGAGCAGTTTATAATCTCTATTCTATAGAAAAGAATTTTTTTATAGTACCAAAGATAACATCATAGCCTTCCTGATGTCAAAGGCAAGGCACTAGCTGAATTTTCTTGCTGCAAGATTTTACTAGTAGAAGTTAATGTAAGAAATCCACAGCAGAGTGAGGAATGCAGACAAGATTTCCATCTACTTTGTCAAACTATCCACACATACCCCATCATCTACCACAGTTATAACTGGCTCAAATTTGTACTCTTGTATTACATGTAAGGAAGCCAGGATATGTTCTCTGAGGGTTCTCCAGCCTGAAAACACCCAAAAGTGCTACCCTGGGCTAGCTCTCATATCTTCTGTCCTTTTTAGACTGTATCAGGGATGACAGTGGTCTTACACTCATTAACAAATAGGTGTGATGAAAACATAGGGCCCGTGTTCCAGTGCCCTTCCAGATGCAAGAAAATTAATTGCTAGAAAAATGTGTAACTAAATTTCCTTTGGTGAACCTGCAGATTAGCAGTTTGGTAGCAAGTCTGAAGAGGCAGTGCACTTCATTGCTGAGGTTTGGAAACATGATGCCCTCTATTCCTGTAACCTGCCTTCGGGCACCTAGGTGAGTACCACCATTAGGGGCCTTCAGTGCTTCCTGCAGTTTGCGGAGAGAGGGCTAGTGACCACGCTGTGAGATCTGGCTAACTTTCTGGTGGTGCCTGGAGTTACAAGGGATAGATCTAAAGCTTACTTCCCAAATGCCTTCCCAAGTCATACTTCTAATGTTTATGAAATCACTATGACTGTGTTACCACAGCAGCAATCATTTATGCCTTTGGAGCTGCTGCCACTGCAGGGGAAATTTGGAAGAGCTCGTTTTATTTTCAAAGGGATTTGGAAACTATCAGYGCTCGGTTTGAGCTCCTGGGTTTTCCGCAGAGCTCGGCGTTCAGCAGGGGTACGCTGCTCTGATCAGCTTCTCTCCGTGGGAACAGCTGCATGTTGAGACCTCTTCAAAACTTTAAGTACTGCTGTTAGGTCCTTCAGTCACATGAAATATCTGTTGTAAAGTTCAGACTGGGCTCGTTCACAGATTTTTTGATAGGACTTTCAAACAAATTGCAGTTAATTTATACTTTTGAACAGGAACTGTGTGGGATTCAGTAATTTTGTGGGATTTCCAGATTTTTGAAATTTGGCTAGCTTTCTGTTTTATTCTGTGTGTGGATCCATGCAGGCATGAAGTTCATAGATATGAAGCTATAAAAGCTGTAGCTTAAGGAATTATTTTCATCAGTCCCTATGAATGGAGACTTCCAGTCTGGCATACTTACGTTGCACACCTTACTTCACATTGCACTCAGTCTCTCTAAAATACCGCCTCCTGGAGAGTATGCTTGAATAAAAACACTTCCCAAACTCATTCAGCTTCTAGGAACATCCTATTGGAAAGGTTTTTTTTCTCCTGATGAAATGCAATGCAATGGAGCACTGAGCAGGAGAAAGATATTAATGAACAAATCCTCCAGAGATAATGGCTTAGGAGAAATGTCCATGCCAGCAGAATGCCTCCTAGATATACTTAACCTGGTATGTGCAACTGTGTTTACATAGCAAATCAAAGAAGATTAGCTTCTATACACAAGGTCCAAGGAGATCTGAATGAGGGGAATTATACTTACTTGAAGGATAGAGCACAGTGAACTTTTTATGATCAAAGATTGCTTTGGGGCCTTTCCCACAGATCAAACTCTTAGCCTCAGCTGGAGATATAGGTATAAAATTGATTCAAATGTTCACTGTCTGGAACCTTTTTAGTTTATCTAAATATGCATCATTCCTCTGCTTTTGTCCTAGTATCGATAATACTTATTTTGCCATCCAAAGAATGGTTATGACTCTCTCTTGAAGCCAGAGTATTGGATGCAAGTTTACAAAATTAAATACTTGCAAGAAATACTTAGATGTGAGTCTTGCGATATCTTTTATTCTGAAAATGTTTTACAGAGAAGTCCCACTGAAAGCAGGTCACCATCAGCAGTAAGATTCTAGCGCTGATGTGSCTTTATCTCAGAGAGAGAGAAAAGCCAGGCAATAAAATGGGATTACCAATGGAAATGAAAACATTCAAAGGAGCGAAGCATAAGAATAAACAATCTCTCACACGCCCTCAAAAGAGGATCTTTCCACTGGGGCTTCAGATAAGGAAACATTTCCACTAGAGGTGCAATTAGGAGAAATAATTGGGTCAGCTGAACTCTGGGTCAGTTGACTCTGGACCTCATTGTGGCTTAGGTCTGATTCTGCCCTGAGCAGGAGCAGACCAGGGAACGTGACTATACACTATCTTTGTGGAGCCCAGATTCATCCCTTTCTGAGTCCAAACACCACAGGTTGAAGCAGTGACTCTTAATACTGCCAAACAGTGGGGGAGCTAAGATCCAGATCCAGATGGGGATCTACGCAGCGTGGTTTTAAATCCCTTTTATCTCTAGGGCACTCTAGCATGCTATCACACTTTTGCTTTGTTGCACTTATTTATTTGTGAGTCATGCAATTCTGTCAGCTCACAGCCTGGTTTCTTCTCTCCTGATGAAGTCTGAGAATGGTGATTAATGGCTTATGTTTTGTTGTGCCATGAGTTGCCATGGGAATGAGCTTGAGGTTGCAAATCTAATGAAGTATCCTATCTTGTGGAACAAAGAAGAGCAGGAAGTGGTGACGTTGTGGGCAAGAAGCCTTATGTGAATGTCTGTTGTCTGAGATCAGYTTAGGTCAGCCTGGCTGTCCTGGTACTTCCTATCTTGTCTTTCAGCACATCAGGAAATCTTATTAGAACTTGCTATGATTAGGAATTATTCGTTACTTAAATATGGAGTTTAGAGCCTAATTTCCTATGCACTTTTAAAAATAATGGCTGTGAAATTCTTGTTGTTTACTGACTGAAAGTTTTTTACTTGCAGAAGAAGGAAGAAAATATACCTAAAAGCAAAAATATATGGGGCAAAAATTCAAAAACTGCTGAGAAATATGCCAACACCCTCCTTTCTAGCCCGGGATGCAGTGCTCTGTAGTGGATGTACTGAGAGGAGTGTAAAACCAGAGCAATATTAGAGTGATGCTTTCATTGTTAAACTGTCGAAACAGCTGGTAATGTGCAGCATAGGGACTTCCTGGGACAGGGGTTGTATCTTGACCTTTGTGTTTTATAGCCAGTGGTCCTCACTTCCTTCACCTCTAACATGCTTCAAAGTTATACAGGCTTTTGCAGACTGGAAGAAGCATCTCATTCTGCACAAAGTTATTAGAAAGGGTGGTGCAATCTCTGAACAGCTAGTATTATTGTTTCCTAGTCAGTGATACTGCCAAGTGTGTAGGAAGCTGAATTCTTCCTCTACAAGTATTTCACATAATTTGTACCTTAATTTCCACTATGCTCAGTAAAATCGCTTCCTGTCCTGGGGTGTTTTCTCTTTGGGCATGTGGAAAGGCTGGAAAACTATATGGATAATGCCGTTGCTCAGTATTGTCCTTTTCCAGAACTCTGGTCCGCGTGGCGTGCAGAATTGTGCTGGGAATTTCCCTCCTCGTGTTTGAGCCCTGCCTGCGATTTATTGGAGAAGGATGGAAGTCCTGACATTTGGAACACAGCAATGCCTATTGCTTATTTCCCAGTAGAACTTTCAACCTAAAAGATTTAGATGCTTTTCTTTATTAAATGGAGTGAATACTTCAGTGTTTTCAACTCAAAGCCCATCAACATATCTCCATATTTTGTCAAGGGGCCCAGCTGCCAATTCTCAGTGGAAGTGCTGTTAGCAGTGGTGGTAATCCAGCATGGTGGTCTAAGAAAAGGATAGGAGCCAGACATTTGTGTTCAGGCTCCAGTTTTCTCTCTTGTATTTGGCTACAGTCACCAAAACTAAAGCTTTAAAAAAAAGTCTCTGGTTCGTGATAAATGAGATGGTCACCCCAGAATCAGGACCCCCCTGCTTTTGAAAATGCTGTCTCTTACCTTTGTGCCTCTGTTTCTTGATCTGTCAACTCTCAACGATGCTATATTTCTTAAAACAGACGTGGCTGTTTGGTAAATGTTTGCAGTGCAACGGTTAAATCTAAGGAAGTAAATGTGCGGATGGTAGACTAGGTCGTTAATTTTGGTCTGTAATTGCAAACTGAGAATAGAGTAGGAAAAGTCGTATAAAACTGGATTATATATTTAAGACTTTAATCTCTGCCATTAAATCTCTATCTATCTCTGTCTTTTTCTCTCTCTCTCTTATGCACACACGTCCCCAGACCTCATACTTTCTGCTCTGGCTCCCAGCTCATCCCTGCTGTCACCACAGTGGCATTTGGCAGTCCCTGAGGTGAGAGAGGGAGCTGAAAGTGTGCTCTATGGTGTCCTGCAGCTCTGCCCTGATACAAAACACATTTCCCACCTCCAGGACACTTTTTCATGTCTTCCCTTCCTGAGCCTTCCCTCTTCCCCTACCCCTGCAGGACAGCACTCCCTTTCCTTTAAGAAAAGTTTTATATTCAGGTTACTAATTTTAACCTGATTATTGTTTGTGAAACCAATAATTGGAAGAAGTCAGTTATTGGTTAACAGCTTTAGTGCTAAATCAGTTCCAGCAGCTCGCTGTGCTGCTGCTAGCATGAATCCACGTGCTTCTCAGCTAGAAGCTCTCGTCTCTCTCTCCCCGCCCCCCCTCTCTCTTTCTGAGATCCTTTGCTGGGTCCATGTGGTGTTGGGGATGTAAGCACTTCAGAGGAGCGTTTCAATATATAGTTATGATTCTAATTTTTGGCGTCAGCTTTTTATTACAAGTTGTTGCCTGGCTGGAGGCGTGAGAGAGTGGGAGCGGGGAGGGTTCTCGACCATGTGTGAAGCAAGGAGAAGGCAGGCAGCAGTAGCAGAAATAATACAATAGCTTTTCTCTGGAGCATGAAAATGGGGTCTGGAGCAATCCCCTTGGCCCCTAATCTCTTGCTAATCGATATCTCTTGCTAGCTCTGGGGTTTATAGCATGGACCATGACAGTTTTGCTGGGAGGAAGGGTGAGGATTTCAACCACAATAAAAGTTGCAGCTCAAGTTATTAGCATGCAAAGTGTTTTGGTCTGGCATAAAAAAGGGCGCATAAAGTATGAAATCCATACCTCTGTTTTAAAATAAGACCTATTCTAGGTACTGGTGCTCACTTTCTATATTGTCTTGAGTTTGATTTTCATGTAGGTCTAAAAATGTAATGAAAATGTAAACAGTTGTGTTTCTATGATAATACAGAATGAGCTCCTGATATACAGCAATTTGGTTTGTACTTTATATTAGGTAGAAGTTGATACTTACGTATAAGGTCAGTACATGCAATCATATTTCCAAACAAAACTAGTAATAACTGGAAGAGATTGCATGAAATTATTAGTAAATGGCAAACATGCAGAGTAATATGCTAAGTCACTATCCATCATATTTGAGAAGTCGTGGCAGTCTGGTGAAGTTCCCACTGACTGGAAAAGGGGAAACATAACCCCCATTTCTAAAAAGGGAAAAAAGGAAGACCTGGGGAACTACAGGCCAGTCAGTCTCATCTCTGTGCCTGGGAAGATCATGGAACAGATCCTCCTGGAAGCTATGCTAAGGCACATGGAGGACAGGGAGGTGATTCAAGACAGCCAGCATGGCTTCACCAAGGGCAAATCCTGCCTGACCAACCTAGTGGCCTTCTATGATGGAGTGACTACATCAGTGGACATGGGAAGGGCTACAGATGTCATCTATCTGGACCTCTGTAAGGCCTTTGACACGGTCCCCCACAACATCCTTCTCTCTAAACTGGAGAGRKATGGATTTCATGGGTGGACTGTCCGGTGGGTGAGGAATTGGTTGGATGGTCACATCCAGAGGGTAGTGGTCAACGGCTCAATATCCAGATGGAGGTCGGTGATGAGTGGCGTCCCGCAGGGGTCCGTATTGGGACCGGTACTGTTTAATATCTTCATCAATGACATAGAYGGTGGGATCGAGTGCACCCTCAGCAAGTTTGCAGATGACACCAAGCTGAGTGGTGCGGGCGACACGCCTGAGGGACGGGATGCCATCCAGAGGGACCTGGACAAGCTCGAGATGTGGGTCCGTGTGAACCTCATGAGGTTCAACAAGGCCAAGTGCAAGGTCCTGCACATGGGTTGGGGCAACCCCTGGTATCAATACAGGCTGGGGGATGAAGGGATTGAGAGCAGCCCTGCCAAGAAGGACTTGGGGGTGCTGGTGGATGAAAAGCTGGACATGAGCCGGCAACGTGTGCTCACAGCCCAGAACGCCAACCGTATCCTGGGCTGTATCAAAAGAAGCGTGGCCAGCAGGTCGAGGGAGGTGATTCTGCCCCTCTGCTCTGGTGAGACCCCACCTGCAGTACTGCGTCCAGCTCTGGAGCCCTCAGCACAAGAAAGACATGGACCTGTTGAAGCAGGTCCAGAGGAGGGCCACGAAAATGATCAGGGGGATGGAATGCCTCTCCTATGAAGAAAGGCTGAGAGAGTTGGGGTTATTCAGCCTGGAGAAGAGAAGGCTTTGGGGAGACCTTATTGCAGCCTTTCAGTACTTAAAGGGGGCTTATAAGAAAGATGGTGGCAAGCTTTTTAGCAGGGCCTGTTGCAACAGCACAAGGGGGAATGGCTTTAAACTAAAAGAGGGTAGATTTGGACTAGATATAAGGAAGAAATTTTTTACACTGAGGGTGGTGAAACACTGGAACAGGTTGCCCAGAGAGGTGGTGGATGCCCCATCCCTGGCAACATTCAAGGTCAGGTTGGATGGGGCTCTGAGCAACCTGATCTAGTTGAAGATGTCCCTGCCCATGGCAGGGGGGTGGGACCAGATGACCTTTAAAGGTCCCTTCCAACCCAAACTATTCTATGATTCTATGAATATCCTCTGATTAACAATTACAAAACCTGGAGATGCAAAATTAAAACTAAACTCAAAAAGGAATGAAAAGATGTCAGGGATGGATATGCTCAGGTTTAGGTTCTGTCCTGAAATGATCTCGTGTAGTAGCCTCATAATATCAGACATTATTACCATGCACACAATACCACACACAGCTCTCCATAACAAAGCATTGATGTACCATGGTTGATGGGAAAACCAGAATAACAGAGATTCCCTAGGACACAAAGGGAGCAAAAGCTTCAGACTCACTTAGCATGGAGGCAGGTCTGATCCAGCTGAAATTATTAATTCTAGTCCAACACCTGGTCACTTTGAGATTATGCGGGTCCCTGTGTACCACGTTCCCCTGTGCTCTGAGTTGTGCTGAGCTTATAAAATAAATAGTAAGAACCAGGGCAGCCCTGTTGAGTGGGCTGAGGGAAAGAGCACAGGTATGCCCTGAGGAGGTGGCTCAGGGCTGGATTTGCTCAGCGGTAGCAAGCTGAAGCAGCTGGATGGAGGCTCCTGAGGAGCGGTACAGGAGGTCAGAGTTCCCAGCAAGGTGCGGGTGCTAGGTGTGCCTGGGTTTTGTGTCTTACTCTGAGGTGCTTGTTCCTCCTCACAAACCACACAGGGAGCCGAGGTGCCTAAATGAGGGTTAGAGATCCCACTTAGGAGCTAGGAGTGAGGCAGCGCATGATCTCTTGTATTGTGCTTGCCTGTAAGAGAAAGCTTTGTGGTCTGTTAAATTTTGGATGAGTTTTGGGCCTTCCTGAAAGTAGTTAGGGAACAAATGAGTGTACAGAGTCCTTCTGAAGGAGAAAAGGATGAGAGTATTCCATGGAGACGTATTAAAGTCAATCCAAAGCGAACTGATGACTTTACAACCCTCCAGCAAAGTACCCCCAGGTCATTTGTTTTGTGCAACAGGATCGTGTATGAAATATGAAAATGTGTACATGACCTTCTTTTAAACTGCTGTGATTTATTGCTGCCAGAACCATGCGGGAATCAAGACGAGCTTATGAAGAAATCAACGTTATGTGGGGTTGCAAAATTCTGTTAGGTCTGATGAATCCTTTCTGAAACCCTTTAACCACAAGAAATCTGCTGCTTTACTCAGATGTTGCGGAGTGGTTATCTCATCCGCTCTGATTCCAAAAAGCCTTAGGTCTCTAAATGATTTTCAGGAAGGTGATTGCCTTTTTTTAGTATTAGTGTTTGTGTTTCGTGCAATCTTCTGCAGGCACTTAGATTTTGTTGTCATGATGTCTTTTAATTACTGAGAAACTTGAATGATGCTGGTTTTATTTTCTTTGGCAGTGTAAAACAACTGAATTTACCTTTTTCAGATTATTCAGCAACCTTTATTTGCCTTGCTCTGCTAAACATGCTTTAGTTTAAAAGCTACTATGTTCTTTTATATTTATAATTTGACGTGTGCTTCTCCCATTTTCCCCATCCTTCTCAATATCTCATTCTGCAGCTGCTGTCTTCAGGTGATAGTTCTGAAGCAGGCAGAGGAACAGTGGGGAGAACCAAAATTTTTTATTTGTTTTCTTCAGAAGACAAATCTGCTGAAGCAAAAAAATTCTTTGAGCTGAAAAATAGGACAGCACAGCCTTCAAATCATAATACAATTACTCACGTTTGGGAAGGTACCATAGCATGACTTCTGATTTTCATTGCATATTGGTGTTTTCTACGGTATAGGATTAAATCTATCTGATATTTACAACTAGGATTTTTTCTCCTTTCCTCTGTGTGCTTTTGTGAACAAGTAGTGCATCAAGTAGCATGCCTGAAACCTTGAGATACCTCAAGCAGGCATTGTTTTCCAAAAATACTGAGGTCTCAATCCCAAGCCTGCTGGGTTATTCAAAGCAGGGGCCCAAAATCACAGATTACTTTTGAAAATCTTTAATGGGTTTTGACCTAAGTGGAGTTTTGACCTATCCAAGAACTAGCTTATAAAGGTATTGTGGTACACGAGCCGGCAAATGTCTCTGACTTCTTGGTAAAGCAATAAAGTGGTCTGCTTTGTGCTGTGCAGAGCCAACCTTTGTGGAGGTTATCTGTACAACAGGTATGCTAGGGGGTAGTCGGTCCTCATTAGATAGGTGTGATGGAAAGTCCCCATCAGACAGATGTAACACACGCAGTGGGTGTCTTGTAGAGCGCAGCGACATGGCATGTACGCAGCCAGGGGAATGTGCTGCATCCTCAGCACAGCGATGTGCTGCTGCTGTAAGGCTGCCTGGGATCAGACCTCCTTCCCACCCATTGAGCCACAGTCATGCTCCACTGTCATGCCTCACACATCCTCAAAACCCGCTGGCATTTGGGGTCGGTTGGTGGCAGTAATCTACATAACCCTGTGCCAAACTCGACTCTCGCTTTCTCCTTGCTGGGGCCATCAAAACGTGATGAGGCTTTATTAGACTTGACTTGGGATTTTCGGTGGCTTCTTCTCAGCTCTCCTGCATCTGTCATGGCAAGACTTCTCTGTTGCTACAGAGTCCTCCACTATAGGGCTGTGAGAACAGGAGAGTGCTCCCCAACAGCCCAAATGATGCCTGCTTACGATAATGTTCCTGCCAGAGACACTGGCTGAAAGCCTTTGCCAATGAAATTCTCTTCAGTAGCATGTCTCCCTTCTTATCAGAAGGGGAGGAGGATGACATTGCTTTCCCTGAAGCTTCTGGCCATCGGGCTTAGAATAGGCAGAATTTCCTTTGCTTCTGGTAAAAAACAATCAAGATTATGTATGACAGGGCTGTGTCCTGTATGGATCATGTTAATTGTATATGCATCTCAGCTTGAGGTAAGTCTGGCCTGACTCACCATTACTTTGTGGTTATGTATGACAGACAGGGATTTCTTTTTCTCAAAAAAAATTTTTTTTGAATTAGAAAAACTTTGTGCTCAGACAAGCTTTATCATTTTAGTCAGTTTCCAATGTTTTGATGAAAAATCAGATCTTGTAATGTTTATTTTATTATTATTGCCATGTGTTATTGTTATTGCCATCGTTTTCAACCAAAACTGTGAGTTTGTTTCAGTTTTATTTTCAGATGAAAGTTTTTGCCTTGGGACCTTAATTTGAAAGTGATTTTTTTCCTTTGGGTCTGGTTCGGCAACATACTGTCCTTCAATAGGGATGAAATCAGCTCAGGAGGTGCTTGGTTCAAGTGTCAGAATTTTGGGACTGGCCTTAGAGTAGAGGAGTAGCTTGGCAGCTCACACTTTGTTTCCTCTCCCTCTGCTCCCACATTCTGCTTGTGTGAACAGACCAACAGGTGCTGAGGAGCTGATGTCCACATGAAGCACATTTCAGATGCTCTACCTTGAACTATTTCTAATCTGGTCCTGTAGGCTGCATACCCGTATCTGGTTGGAGTGCAGTAGGTGTGCTGCTGGAGYGGATCTTCCAATTTAGTTTCATAATCCAGTTTGTGACCTCTAAGGCTGTTTGAAGTGCAAACCAAAGCACGGTAAGTGGGACGATGAGGACATTTTCTTCAAAAGCTTGCTCCTGATTTGAAACAGAAAGCTAGTGTGATCACACTTCCTTTATTTCTTGTGCTCAGTGATTCCTGACACATTACCCTCTACGTGAATATCCCTTACATGGTTAAATCTTCAGAAATGCAGCTCTGCTCTCATGCAAACTTAAGCATTATCACAGTAAAAAAGAAAAAAATAATCTAGTATTGTAAGAAGTCCTGTGCAATGTGCATTAAAACTGTGTGAATAGTTGTCCTCTCTGTGCTTCAGATCATTTATAAGTCATCTGGAGCAAGCATCTTGTGTGCAATTTTTATCAGTTCAAGATGTGGACTAATTTTCACATATTCAGCAGCCTTCAGCAGTAAGTTTTTCAAAGCCCCATGCTATCTATGGTGTCAGCTACTTTTTTTACCTGGCCTGGATTCTCTTCCACTTACATTACACCCTCACTTCTACATAAACTCTACTTCTGCCCTGTTTTGGCTTATCACCTGTAAAATAGTCACCTACCTTCTGAGATAAAAGCACGGATCATAACAGTGTGATGTGTCTACCCACCCCAGCCCAACTTAAATTTGGGAGCGAATGGTGTCCTGTTAAATTCAGGATTATCTTAATCTGTCAGTCACCAGTGTAAGTAGAGCTACAAATCCAAAGAATGTAGTGCTATATTCACTATCTTTTTCTACGTCTGTATGGTTATAAGAAAACTACGGTCTAGCTTGTTTGGATGTTTCTAGTATGTTAAATATATACAACAAACAACCATTAATGAGTTTTAAAACTGTGATGCTTATTCAGTCYATTCAGTGCTCTTGAATGTGAGCCAACATTAATTCAAGCCCAGTTGATCCTAATAAGTAACTAAGACCTTATTTCATAAACATGCAATTCTAGCTTGTTATTTCTGGCACTGCCATTAAGCAAAAGTCTCTACCCTCAGAATGACAGAATTAAGGGATTAGGGATAAACTGAAAATTGTGAATAGTTCACAATTTCTTCCCTTCTCTTCTCCACACCAAAGGCAACTCTAGAAGGGGTCAGTAACTGCTCTCAGTCATACACCCTTTCTTCTGTGAGTTATGCACAGGAGTGTGACCTGCCAGGGCAATGGGATTTGCTCATATGAGTGGAGTCTGTAGGATAGATGTAATATCTGATACTTTCTATTATTATCATAGGATCACTAGGACAAAGCACCAATGCCTGCACTAAAAGCTACTAATTACTTAGTCATCCTGAACAGGGATCTTTAATGCCTCTCAAATGTGTGTTGTCCCAATACATATTTCTTTTCAAAAGAAATCTATGACATTTCAAAAGAATCTATTACATTTTTTATTAAGATGCTATCAGTGTCATTTCTTACCCTGGTCCTTCAGATAATCTGGAACATGTGTTATACTTGTTCCTTAAATAGATTTTCTCTTCTACTTCTCTGATTTTGCAGAAAGATATTTTATGAAGATCTTGTGGAAAAGAAGAAACTTTGCAGCAAATTATCAGGAGATGCATTTTATTATGTAAAATCCAGTGATGTAAGAGTTCAGATTAAAGCAACAAAGACTGAAAAACAATGTATTTCTCAATACAGACATTTCTTACTCAACCTTTATCTTTACCATGCCACTGGATTTCTCATGCAGGTGTTGCAGTCTTAGAGCTGTAGAATCTAGGTTTAGGACTGTCCTTTTATGTGTTTGTACAGTGCCCAGTCACTGGTGTCTTTGGCTCTCTGATCTTCTAGGCATTATGGTGGTAAGGAGGAGAGTAAGAGGTAAGGACACACTTCTCCTCTCTCTCCTGCAGTGAGAATTGCTCACTTGCGTTCATAAGGTTGTGCTGCTAACATACTCCTTTGCTCAAACTCTGAGCCTTCTTGCTGATGTTGCAATGTTCATGTAATGCTGTTGTATTGTTGCAGCACTGTGCCAAAATTAAAAAAAGAAGTCTAGTTAAATTAAAAATTGGGGTACTAGTGGCCTTATAGACTTGCTTATTCAGTGTCAGTGAATGGCTGTGCTGTTTGGCAGCACTCATTAATTTTTCTAAAGTGGTTGCTGATGTCGTTATTGTTCTGGGTTTTCTTTTTTCTTCATGTGCAATTGTTATTTTTATCGAAGCATGTGGGGAGAATGTTGTGCACACAGCTGTGTGAGGAAAAAATTCAGAAAAAGCCAAGTCAGTTTGTAAGAGAAATCAGGTGTATGGCCATCAAGTTTTGGGTCAGTAGCAGGGCACCAAGTGACTTAGCTTTCTTAAAAAACAGACTAAGGCTTTTAATTTCTGAACAGAACAGGGGAATGTGTGCAACCCACAGAGACTGGAGTCTCTCCAGGCCTATCTAACATAATGAGAGAATTCTTTGTGAAATGCATAAAACGATGACATTTTAGTGGCGAGTGAAATATTTGATTACTTTTTCCATAACCTAAAATAATTGGAATGTTCTTTTGCAATCCTGTTCCCGGTGAGGACTAGGAATGTGTGACATTACCATATATCTACCTCAGAGACATCTCCAGGGCAGCGTGTGGTGATATGGAAAAATGGGTTGAAAAGGATTTTTTAAGCCCAAAGGAAAAGTTACAGGCATGTTCATCTGGGAAAATATCCAGAAGATGAATTCAGAGTCATGACCACAAGTCTGAGGAGAGGAAAGATGGTCTGGGCAAGGTTTGGTGAGCGCTGCGGTGGCCAGTGAGATACGGGTGAGCGTCCGGCGCAGTCTGGCATGTCCGTGTGGCCGTTTGCAGAGGGGGACAAGGGGCACGCTGCTGGCTGGCACTCAGGGACGGGGCAGCACAACCTTGGGCTGGGGCATGGGGTCTGGTCCCGGTCTGTTTGGACTGACTGGCAAAAAGGCAGCCTGAGCTGCCTTTGTCCCCTTTCAGCACACCCTGCTCCCTGCCACCATCCTGAGGGGATCCACATGCATGCTGAGCTCTCCTGGGGCTGGTGTGGTTTCTCCTCAAGTTTGGACATGGAGGTCTCAGCCCTGTGGGTGACAGGCAAAGTCTGGCTGTGCCAGCTCAGCGCCGGGCCCCTGGCTGGCTTGCCCCTGTGGCCTTACAGGGTTGATGCTAAAAGGATGGTGTATTCCCAAGGAGTTTTATGATGAAGGGCGGACAAACAGAAAGGAGTAAAATTGCACTCACTCCTGGCTGAGGGCTGAAATGGCTGCAAGACACTGAGGTCTGTCTTAGTTCTGGCAATCATCAGTATTTATTGGTGTGTGAGGAGTAAGTGAATAATACAGAAGGGATTTTGGCACTTTGCAACACAGAGGAGATTTTTAAAATCATGTAACATCTCTGGCTATCATGGGTGCTGGGTTAGTGTGGTCTTTCACAGCAAAGCTTATCTGGTATATTGAGAGGCATGATTTAGCATTTCAGCAGCAGTAAAGAACAATTAAAATCTATTAAATTGGTCCTTGACATTCAGGACACATTACGCTCCTGCAGCAATAGGAATACTCCTAGGTACTATGTTAGGGTTTTGTATTTGATGTATGGAGACACTGAGCAGCTCTGACACAAGCCATAGCCAACCACAGAAGAAAGGGATAGTCTCTGCTCTGTGGAAATGGCAACTGGACATTCAGGAGGAATCTTATGGTTGAGATTCCCAATACTCCGAGAGCTGCATTGGCATATGAAACAGGAATAGACAGGCATTGGGTGATATCTGTCTGAACAGATTGGGATTGCTTTAAAGGCAGACCAATCTTTCTACTCCCAGTAACATCATATCACTGCTAGCACAGGACTATGTGTATTTAGTTGCTGTTTTGTTTATATTGCTCAGCATGGCTGTTTTATCACGCTGTTCGTGGATAGTTCATGTTTTATATTGCGTAAATACAGAAAGACAGTTTCTCAAAGAGTAGTTTGCAACTGGACTGTGTTGACACAGCATTTCATGAGGACCCAGAATACCCTGAATGGGTCTTTCTTACATAAAAACTTTAAACCATTTAAAGCTGGACCAGTTTCATTGGTGAGTTGGACCATGAATAGTCTGGTGCAAAGGAGCTAATATCTGTAAGAGGTTGAAAGACTGGAAAGGGATGGTAGGAGTTATATATTAACAGAAGATGAGCCAGGCTACATCATGCCTGTTTGCCAAATTAATTATTTGTTTCAATATTTATAAAAGTGAATAGGAAACAGATGGTAGAAATGGAGATGTCTGTCAGGTTTTTGTAATGGAGAAAGGAGAAAGAGTGAAAGGAAATCAGAATCCCACCATAATAGGGGAACAGGAAATTAAAATGTCAGACAACTGACAAAACTGCAGGACCACACACAAATATAAAGAGGTTTCTCATAGGATCTCTAAAGCATTTTAAATTTAAGTCTTCTCTCTTTTGCCACCCAGAAATAAGAATAAAGATTTAAAAAAAAAAAAAAAAAAAGTATCTACATGCATGCACTTTACTGATCTTTGTGGCTCTTGCAGATTCTTTGTCTCCTAGACATTTGCCCCCGTTCCCCGAAATATTTAAAAGCCTCCCAGTAGTTTTCGCCAGAGATTCCCACCCCACACCCTGCCTCGAGAGCACGGCAGTCTGCGGAGGGACGGGAGGGATGCAACACAATTCAAACATGACCAACACCTCAAGTAAACAAGTCCTGCCTTGTCTAACTCTCCCTCATTAAGGGTGTGAAGGCAGAGATACAAAAATCACTTGTAATTTTTTTTAGAAGTCCTGGGAAAAGAAATTTCAAATCAGCACAAGGTTTCCCTCTTCCTACAGTTTTATGAGGTACACTTCAGGGGGTGGAGGCACCAACACCACATTATCTACAGGCCTATTATTTGGCGCTCTGAAGTGTGCAATGCTTTTCAACAAATGCTTAAAACATGGAGTTAGCTGAAAGATGTGCCTGCAATACAGCACTGCCTTGCTAAAACTAAACTGTGCTGAGTAAACAGAGTCTCACAGAGAATAGATAAGAATTTCTGGTATATACAAAACGAATAGATTTAATTGATCAAGGCCTTTCATGTAGAACTATACAGGAAACCTTTGCTGGAGAAGCTAGGGATTATCACTAGCCAAAAGCTAAGTGTCATGGTTTAACCCCAGCCGGCAAGTAAGCACCACACAGCCGCTCGCTCACTCCCCCCCAGGTGGGAAGGGGGAGAGAATCAGAAGAGTAGAAGTGAGAAAACTCATGGGTTGAGATAAAGACAGTNAAAAAAAAAAAAAAAAGAAAAAAGAAAAAAGAGGAAAGTCAAAACACACACCCTCAACTGAGTCTGTTAGAATACCGTGTATTGAACATTTCTTTGGAAACATGTCTGAGCAGTTTGGAAAGGTATTACTGTAATATCCAGTAAGAACACACAGAGGAGAGGAGAGGAGAGGAGATGGGGAGTTCCTGACTCGTGTTTTGAGTTTGGTGGTATCCGCATCCTTATCCTTGGCAGGAAGAATTCATAGTCTTTAATCTGCAAAGACCGGTGATATGGCAGGCAAAGGTCTTGCAGACTAGGGTTAACAGGGAACTCTGGGTTACGCCTGTTCTGAGCACCTGTTGTTTGTGGTTTGTCCTTACGTTTGGCTGTGTTTATGCTAATACTTCCACCTGAGGTGCAAGATGTGAGAGATGGGGGCAAGGGAGTACTGCTGGGTAGAGGTAGCCTTACAGTAAATGTTACACCTAGAACGTTAGAGGGGAGAAGGAGGAAAATAAGGGGGTAAAAGGATAGGAAGCTTTCATGTTGAACAGATTTGGTGGAAATGTGCCAGGCGTGTTAACTGAGGGGCAGGCATCCCGAATCCGTGTGGGATTCTGATGGTCCCTCTGCAGCCAGCACGCAGCAATGTATTCTCCCTGCCTGTCAGTAGAAGATGGTCCTGAAACGCCAAGTTGCTCTTTGCAGAAATCTGTTTGTGCCGCATCATTATCTGAACCAGCTGAACTTGGAAAGAGGTTGTGAATCCAGATAGGGTTACTGGTCTCTCCCCCTCTCAGAATTGCTTCTGGTTTTTAGCATTCGTGGGAGCACAGGGAGATACGTGCTTTGTCCAGCACCCTTCCCAGCTGGGGAGGGTTTGCTGCTGGTCTAATAATCTCTGCTTCTTTAGCTGTCCCTTACTTATGTCTCTTCATATTCAGCAATCATCACTGAATAAGGGCTGTCTGCTGACCTTTCCTTCAACAGTAAATTCTCAGCCAGCTGTGCTGCTCTGCTGAGATATGGATGTTTTTCTTTCTTTCTGTCTGTCTGTCTTGTGGTAGGGTTTTGTATGTCTCTTTTGTATGTAGGGTTTGACTTTGGCCACGTGCCTCAAGCTATGGACTCTGAATGCCTGCCTTATTTGGAGAAAAACATAGGCTTTTCAGTTGGCTTGACCTCACAGTAAGTTTCCTACTCTCCTTTGACCTTGTTTTTGCCTTGCCAGTCTTTGTATTAAGCTTTTTTCTCTCTTTCACATGTAAGAGTTCACTGATATCTCTTACTTCCCCCAAAAAAGAAGAGAAAATTTTAGTAGCTGCTGCTAATTGTGCCCCAGTCCTTCTGCTGGCGCTTGATGTTCATCCCAGGAATAAGACATTTGCAAGCTCACATTCACACCAGGTCAGCAGATGCTGCTGCTGAGGGTTGTATTGAAACTTGTAAAATAGCCTACTTTAACCATGAGTACGGAAAGGTCTGCCTTGTAGAGCTATTGCCCACTGCATTTTAGCATAGACTGGCAAATTCAGCCCTTTGCAAACAGGCTCTGTAGACACACCCTGAGAAATAGTCTATTGTATCTTCATGTTCCAAGAGTAGGCTTTTCAGGACAGTATTGGTGAATATAACTATAATTTTGGAGGGAAATGCTGGTCCCTCGGTTGGATCAATGAGATCAAGATTAAGCCCTTTAGATCAAATGCAGATCACAGTCCACCAGAAAAATGACTTTGTCTGCAATCAGCTCTTCCTCCACAAAATGGTACAATGGTAAACCACAAAAACAAAGTGAGGAGGAAACTTGGCATGGTGGAGTCCTTGGTCAATGACAATAAGATGCCTGCCAAGAAGATGGATTTTGTGATTTCCTCTGGATTGGCTTTCAAAAGGAGAAGTGTTGGAAGGAGAGGAGAAATAAGAATGCAAATCAATGGTGCAGCAGTTCAGGGACAAGTGGAGTGTTGGATGGATCTATTCTTTATTTGTCTGATGGTCTAAAATGGCTTTATATGGCATTCATTGTAAGGAGGTAGTGTGGAAGCAGCAAATAGATTTGGTTTTAGCTGGATGCAAAAGGAGAAGGAATTAGCACTTTTCCCTTTTGCTTTTCTCCCTATCTCCAAACACTGGGAGCTTTAGCAGGTGCCTCTTTTGGGACATAGATATCTCAGGAACCTGGTGTTTCCAAAAGATCTGAACTGAACTTGTCTGAACTGGTCAACTTGTCTGAAGTTACCGTTTACTGACCATGTGAAGAAATAAGGGACATTCAGGTGTGGGACACTAGGAGTCAGTGTCTTTGCTGATCACTGAGTGAGATGAGACTCACCTGCGAAGCAGGGTGTGAAGGACTTTTTTGCACAATTTTCATCTACTTTTCATCTGACACTACTTCCATTAAAGCTAGATCTAAATTCATCCCAGGGGCTACTCCAAAGATGAGTTGTATTTGGTCCATTGAATTTGTGACTTAAAGGCTAAAAAGAAGATACACATGTTACAGAAATGTTGCCTATGACTGACTGGAGAGGAAACAGAATCCAGTCCCTTGTCCCAGCATGTTCACCTCTGTGGGGTTTTTCCCTTATAATCTATTTTTTCAAGGATCTGACTGAAGCTGATTTGTCTTTGGTAATGACCAGCCTGGAATAAATCTTAAAGATATTTTCTTCCTTTCCTCTCCACTTAACTGAAGCCTGAAATATGTTGTCCTGCCATTCTTCCTGCCTGTCCCCCCACCATCGCGCTCTCACAGGGCTGCTGTTACTCACAGAGAGCTGACACTCTAATGGACAGGAGTGACGTGAGTAAGGCTCAGTCCTGTGGAGGAGAAATGCACTGGTAGACAGGGAAGGAGAAGGATCAGCATCAGCACAATATCCAAGGAACCGATGTCTTTTTCAGAGTTATGCTTCCCCGTACTCTTAAAGCGTGCCTTTCATAATGCTCCCTTCACCTGCAAGCCTTACAAACCCCAGCCTCCGGTGTGCTGCCTCTCTTTGCATCGGTCCCCATCTTACCACACAGCAGCTGCTGTCTGTGTGGTCTTTGAAATTCACACGGCTTGGTGGCAACCAGTAGGGAGGGAAAATAACGTGTTTTATTTATTTAGAGTCAAGCACAGTTTAAACTCCATTCTAAATAAATAAAAACTCTTAGCCAGATTTATATAAATAAAAAAGCAGATTTTCCTCTCTCTTTTGGCTGCTGTTAAATAGCATCAGTTTCAAGACCACACAAGGAGCTGTGTCGACAGCTCTGAAATGTGTGGTGGGGGCAAAGGTAGGAGGGGTAGGAAGGACCTTGACAACTTTGGGCTTCTAATGCATGGAGGTTCCCTGTGTACATAAAGGAGCAGCCCTGACACTGGGTTAAAATGTTAGAAGAAAACTGGGAGCATCTTATGTCTTCAATGGAGGAATAGTTCTATAAAAGACCAGTTTTTCTTCAGATTGTTCATCCACTCTACCAAGTCATCTGTGTGAATGGTAGGCTTAGTTGGCACAGCTAAGCACTATTATCTAGTCTTCTCGTATAGCCTAGAGGTGATAGAGCACCCATAAAAAGCAGTGATTTGAGGAAGAAACATTTTATTCTTAGGAGGCTGATCACATTTGGCCTTTGGGAATTGAGTCTGCATTACACAAAGGTTCCCAGTTTCCATCAAATGGTGCTCCCACACAGGTGCTGACAGTGCCGTGTCTCCTGTTACAACCATCACTTAGGGAAACTCCAAGCATGGTTTCATTTTCTTGGGAATGAAATGTATTATGTCTGCACAAGGTTTCAGATCTCTCTTCACTTTCAGACCTGCCAAGCTATCAGGAAGGGTGACAAGCAGCTGCTATGTGGAGCACCTGGGTTTTGTTACTCCAGATGAGATATTATAACAGGCCTTAAATAGATATCTGCTTTAAGCGGATTCTCCTCACGGCAGCATTTACTCTGCTGCTCATGGATGAGGATGGGCTGGAGGACATGGTTCTGCTGGTTGCAAGATTAGGCTGAGAATAAAAAGGACCCAATTAATGATTGTTATTTTGTGACTGGTCAGAGGCCACTACAATTCTGACAAAAAAATCAAAGAAACACTCTTGCAAAGCAAAGCCTTGCTCACAGTTCATTACCTCTTTCATATTCTGAACCTCCTTGGGCTGGCGGACAAAATGACCAACAGATGTTAGTCACATTGAGGAAAAATTTCAAAGAATAATTTTTTAAACATGTCCTTTTATAGCTTACTTTACCCACTTTATATATAAATTTAAAGTTATGTATGGTTATATATCCCACGATACTTTTGGGTTGTCTTGTTCTGTTAGTAAAACATGAGTTCTCTTTTCTCTTCCCTATTAATGATGCAGCTAGGGTCACAGCTTGCCATAGGCAATGGTATCAGAACAGCACAAACTCCTAAACATCTTCACAAAACCCTTATCTTTAAGATAGTTAGTACATCTCAAGGCTGTATTGCTCTATGGTCCAATTAGCAGTAAAATGCCATTTTTCTTTGCACAGATGAAGTAATTACCCTACTCCTACTTCTGCTGTGCCAACATGCAGATGGTTGCTTCAGCTGCCAAAAACCTTCGACATAGCAAATGGTCTCTGCCCCAGTCTGCTCAGCCCAGAGATGTGAAGAGTTTCCCTCCTGGCTCCAGCTGGTGGTGACTCAGTGAGTCTTTTTCCTTGAGAACACTGCTTGCCTTACTAGAAAGAGCATACATTTTGAAAATGCTACTTGATGCATGAACATAGATAGTGTGGCATAGGCTCACACTGCATGCCTGCATGAATTTCAAGGCACCCCAAATTGTTCCATGCATAGGGGAGTGGATTCAATTTTCATGTGTGCATATTATGATTTCAGAAAGAGATGCTGCATTTTGAAAACCCAAATGTAGGACAGCTAGGAAAGATGCTGCAAAATACTTTCAAACCTGAATTGTATTGACTTTTTTCATTTTCGTTCTTTAAAAAAAAAAAAAAAAAAAGTTTTTTTAATGCTTTCTCCTATGAAAATACAGTGTCGGTGGCAATGGACTGTATGTGCAATAAACAGCTTTTTGTGGTTTTTAAACACCCCAGACTTGCCTTACAATTTAACCAGCCATAAAGTCATTTATTGCATTGTATGCTGAGTTGCCATGAAGGATATCACTTACTTATTGCAGCATTCTAAGTAACTGCACCAAAGAGACTATTAATTTTCACAACAGAGAACAAAAATGATTTACCTGATTTTAACTCTCAATAGTAATGTGAGATGTTTAAGGCCTTGAAGGTAATTTAATGTGTGAGTTCTGATTCTTTTCTAAAAATGATAGCTGAGCTATCAGAACTGAACCAGAAAGCAGGTGGTTCTACACCTTTTGTATTGGTGACTATGAAATATCATACTATCTGGCAAGAATGGACTCCTGGAGAAATGTTGTGCAAATTTACAGAAAACAACCAAGAAATCTAGGTCTTGGGATTCTGAGTGAGATGGAGCTGCTATTCCGTTTTAATTATTTTACCGGAATTCAGCATAAATGTTAGCTCTGAAACATCAAAGAAATTCCAAAGAATAAAAAAAAAAGCCTATGGAAGGCTATGTTTAAGGAGAATAAACAGAATAATCTGTGTAACTGTAGGCAGGCTAATCTGACACTGATTCTGAACAAAAATCATTAAAATCTTTTTAGGATATACAATTAGCTAAAGATTGTAAAGCAATTATTGCCAATGAAGGTAGTTTTATTTAAATCTGCTCTTGCCAAATAACTAGATTAATTTCAAATATTGTCGGTAAAGCTAAATGGGATCACTAGCTGCTCACTTAACAGATTAGATTAAGATAATTAGTAGGAGATGAAACCACTCACTCCATATTGCAAGGATTAAAAATATTTTGTAAAAAGTATCTATAAAAAGGTTATCATCATCACAAGGGTAGAAAAGGGTTTTTTATTCAGGAAGTCAGTCAGGCTGATAGCTGGTGCTATTCAATTGACTCTTTTCTTCCAGTTATTTGGAAATAACTATGAAGTTATTGTTAGAAGAATATCCTGATGTAATCACACTTTGTTGTGGTAGGATCTTTTTGCTAACCGGGGGGACTGTTTGATAGGGTATGTTTGGAAGAACAGGGATTTTATCACAGGGAAATGCGAGCACAAAGGTCCATATTTAAGAGGAAGAAGGCCCTGCATGTGAGATTTCTGCATGCTAGAAATCAGTGATCCTGAAACTTTTAAAGTTCATGGTAGTCACCTAAGTTAACATGAGCTTTTAGGCTGCTTTTAGGAGCATGGCTACAGTATTGTTTGAGCAGGTGGGAGAATATTGTGTAGGATTGGAGAGGTGATTATTCTCATAGATAGGACTGATGAGCTATTTATTAGAAAAGCAGGTTAATTTCTCGTGCCTGTTATCAAAGGGGATCATAAACCACGGAAATACGGGAAAAAAATTCCAGGGATGCTCTGAGGATCTATCGATACTATAGATCTTTAAGACTCTCAAGTACACAGTGTATAACTTACATGTGTAACACATAATATATACCAGTATTTCTGGTGTTATAATTTTATCTATAAATATATATGTATTTGTATAAAGAAGTAGGTATATATGTGTGTGTGCGTATGCTTGGGAGCTTTGTAATAACATACCTTCTTGATTACAATAGTGTCCGTGTAAAAATCTTAGCCATTTAAAAGAGCAAATTAATTCTTTTATTAAGCTGTTGTAATTCATCTTGCTTTACCTTATACAATATTTTTATACTTAAAATGCAGCAGCATCTGGTGTGACTAGTACTGTGTACACAACTATAGCTCCAGACTGGCTTCATTGATCTCAGTAGCATAACGGACAGTAGAACTTGGCCCTCTAAAATGTAATATGTCAGACCCAAAATAATTTTAAAAGGTATTTATATATCTCCTCCTCCTCCACACTGCTTGTAACCTGAGAGCATCCATGTGGCTAAGAATACAGACTTGTCTTTTCTAAATTGAAGACGTTCTGCTCATACACTGGAGAAACAAACTTAAAAATAAGGCAACCAGATGTTTAAAAATGTTGAAAGTTCCTTTTTTTGGAAAGGTAGCTACATTAAATAAACATTAAAATGCTATTTTTTCTATATAACTATTCATTTTAATGGCACCCCAAGAGTTCGTCCAAGGGTCTCTGGGTCACTTGGGAGAAAGTACAGTATATTTTGGCTCCACAGTCTTTGACTTGCTACAAAGAGCTAATTCTTCCAATTAATGAAATAAATGTTGCTGATGTAGATGGATTGACAAATTATTTTAAAGGCTAGTTTATTCAGGCAGATGGCAAGTCTGATAGGACTAGAATGCTTTAAGAGGCCTTCCCTGGCTGAAAAAGAAGCCCTTGGAAGAACAAGATATAGAGACTATTCACCCCCATTCACCTGGCGACATTTACTCCTTTGGGCATCTTCTGTCCACGGTGGCACTGCAACAAAGCTAGGAAGTATGAAGACTTTTTGTCCTGTAGGGCTTTCAATAGGGCTTTCTGTTTAGGGCAAAAGAAACCTGTTCGGACAAGGTACCAGTGATGAACATCAACAGCTGAGGTAGCTGTAGGTCCGGGAGTCCCTGCTGGGCATACTGCAGTTTGACGAGCTATTTATAGAAAAGTAGGTTAATTTCTGGTGCCTGTTAGGAAAGGTGATCATAAACCAAGAAAATATGGGAAAAGAATTCCAGGGGTGCTCTGAAGTTTATTGATACTTGCTTTATGATCAGATGCTGAAAAGCTAAACAGAGCAAGGGAACTAAAGGGAGAGTTTCAAGGCTACAAGTCTGTTTATGTGGGTAAAAGACTTTTGGAAACAGTATGTTTTCCTTTCAAAAATATATTCCTTTCTTCAGGACAGCATCCTGAAATAGCTGCATTTTAATTCACTTTGCAACAGTTTATGAGAGCAGTTGTATTGCAGTGTTGATATTTCAGGAGTGGATTGGCTCCATGGACTAATGCATTTACTTGCGTCAGTAATGGTGAAGGTGGATTACTGCACACCTGAGACCCTCTGTAGGGCATATTGATGTCTGGTTGCAATTTCTGAGCTTTACAACTTTAGCTAACTAATGTGATAGCCTCTGTGTTTCCAGACAGGAAATAACACTCACTGTCAGCCATACTGTACATGGTGATGGAAGGTGTGTTCCTGCCTTGATACCTAAAGATATAAAAGGGGTTACAGAGAAAAGCTTCTCATCTCTCAGGGAGCACATCTACCTCTAGTTATGGCTTGAAAAATACAAAAAATATGAGTTGAAGAAGTCAAATGCAGGATTCCTTTTGCCTTCTCTGGAACAAGACTTGAGGCTCTCAGCTGGTGCCCATCAGTGTAATGTCAGAGGGCTGTAAGGTGATATAGGATGTTGCACATTGCAGTAATCTGGATATACCAGAACTGGCTCTAAATGCACTACCTGATGTACCACAGCCAGACCTCCTACACCATAGTGCTCAGCTAGGTCTTTGTCAGAGCATGAGGGTGTATATAGCATATGCAGGGCTCCATGTTGCTGTAGCTAAGCTGCTTTTCTTCCCCATGTGTTAGCTTGTTTGGAGCCTGGTCAGCTGTCTATATGCTATATGCTGTGCTGTACTATATACAAAAGACAAATGTCACAACTGGGCAGAGAGCAACCATCCCTGTAGTGGAGTTAACATCCATGGTCTCTGGGTCTAGCTCAGTGAGAATAATAACTTAAAGATGTGGAATTAAATTGCTTTGCTACTGTATGAGCTTTAATGTTAATTAGCTGTGTGAGTGGACATCTGTGCAGTACTAGCTAAACCTCCAAACCCTGACTGAACATTACTCTATTGGGAAATGCTGGACCTCGGTCTATGTGGATAGGTGGGGTTTTTCTTTCTTCCTGTTTATGGCAGGGGAGCTTTTGGAGGCTGTTTTATTTTCAGTCACTGGGAGCTCAAATATGAGCTGTCAACCCGCAGAGCAGTGTAATATTACAGATAGTTGGATGTTGTTCACTGAGCCCCAAAGGCTAAATTACCTCTGGTTAAAATATCAGTTTTCATTGTTAGTGAAATTCGATTTTTCTAAAGAGAAATTTCAGGAATACATGGAAGAAACTGGCTTATCATTCATGTTCTGGTAGTAGCTTAGTCATAAAAGCAGGTTGTATTTGCAGTGGATAACCTCTTATAATGTATTGTTTACAGAGCCCAGGAGAGAAATCTCAGCATCATGCCAATGCAAGAATTTTGTTATCCCTTCTCTTGGGAGAAAGGTAGGCAAAGAAAATAATTCATTTGTTGTTTTAAGAGGAATATATTTACCTTCCAAGAATTACGTATTGCAGATTGGTTTGATTACTACCATTAGCCTATCTGCTGCTGCAGAGTGTTTTCTTTGTTTCTTAAAGAGAAAACAAAATGTGGTGGTACAGCTCAAATACAGGGGATATGAAGAGTATGGATTTGCATTAAAAAGACTGCTTTTCCTGGCTGCATCTATAGATAGATGTTAAGAAAGCAGCCAATGAGGCAGTTTCAGCAGAGAAATTTGCATGTGCTTAAGTCTTTTTTTTTTTTTTTTTT
>JAYKAV010002453.1:798890-949418 GCA_035582835.1 Phoebastria nigripes | reverse complement strand
TCCTTTCCTTTCCTTTCCTTTCCTTTCCTTTCCTTTCCTTTCCTTTCCTTTCCTTTCCTTTCCTTTCCTTTCCTTTCCTTTTCTTTTCTTTTCTTTTCTTTTCTTTTCTTTTCTTTTCTTCCTATCTCTAAACAATTCCAAAAGCCAAGAGGATAGTTGTGGTATGCGATGAAGGCTCTGAAAGGAAAAGAATAAATTAACATCAAATGGGCTTCTCCTCCTCCCACTCTGCATACAGAATGTCTTAAGGAGACCATAGCACAGTATCAGTACTGCCTCCCAACACGTTCTGTATCCCAAGAACCCCTCCTAGTCCTTTGCAAGCTCCAATAACTTCACTTAAAATAAAACTCCTACTTTGGTCTTTCTTCTGTGAAATAGGTGGTGGTGTCTTCTGGAAGGTGCAAATTGATTAATTCCCCCAGTTTCTCCTAATGTCTGAAGGAACTGGGATTGTAAGGTGCTTTTCAGGGGCTATTTAAGGATAGCATCCTTAATTAATATCCAATTGGATTCAGCTATTGGCATCTGCTATTTCACACAGTTAAAGAAACTGGTATATGCTTGATGTCACCTATCTTTTCAAGGGTACCCTACTTATGTTGTTTCTRTCTAGCCTACATATTGAAGAAGGAGTGTCAGTAAAATGTCAGCGCTTACTGTGTTGTTGTATCGGTGAATACTCTTTAGCAAATCAGAGGCTTATGGTTACTTTACATTTCTTGGTTCAGGCAACAGAGGTGAGGACTGAGATGTGGAAGAACACTTTCCCTGGCAGGGCAGCACCCCTGGTTGTGGCTCTCCTGTGAGTCCCCTCCCAGCTTCACTGGCGACCTCTGAGATGTCTAGCTGACAAAAAGGTGCATGTAAAGTTTAAGGTGCAAAGATGGGATTTATTTCTGAACTTCAAAATGCCAACTTGTTTTCCCACTATTAACAAGGAAAGAAGCATCTGATGCCCGTGGTAGGAGAATATGGCTGAGAGTGTGGAGGGACGGCAGTTTAGCTGCACTGCGTTAATGTTTGTAGCTTTCCTTTGTCCTGTATGAGATAAAATAATCATGTTTAAACCTCAGTGAAAGCAGCCAGAAAACCCTTGTCACTACATCGTATCAGCTTTGATCTGTTGTACTTGATTATGTATTCTTTGTCTTTTACAGGCTCCCAATTTTCCTTCTTTGCTCTAAAAACTATACTCGGAATATTGGATCACTTTTCTCCATATCAGTGAATCTGCTTATTGACATCCTGTTAGAGGCCTGTGCAAATAGTCTTCAAAAAGGAATAAATGAAAGACACTAGTGAAAAGTGAAGTTTGACCAGAGGGCAAAGTTCTGTCAAAAACACTTTATCTTTCTTTGTTACTGACACACGACCAGATGTTTGTTTATAACAAAATGCCTGCATTGGGATTTTTGAAAGCCCAGATGAGGAAAACTGTATCTAATTGTTGCTAGGAATGCAGCCATGTCCTAGCTGCAACCTGGGTTGGTGTGCCCTAAAATACTGTGGAGATTCTGGGAGTGAAATAAAAGTGTATATGTTTTCGCTGAAAGGAGATAGGGCTGTCAGTTCAGAAACACACTGAACATCTGCTCTGCCTGAGCCCTGTGGTTTAACTAGATTAAAGCCCCACATTAAAATGATCATCAGTCAATCAGAACGCTTCCTCAGTCTGAGAAACATAACATCATGCTCAGTGCGGCAGTTTCCAAAGAAGCCGATGTGTCGTGGTAAGAAAAAAAACCATCAGAACAGTGAAATATTTCACAATTGTGGTTTGTTTGGCTTGTGTGACATCACAGACTAATGTTTAACCTAGGACCAAACAACTTGGAATTTGTTACCCTAAATGATTTTAAATCTAGCTAATTATTTTGAGCACATCTTGGCTATTAACTCTAGTTAGCAAAATGAAATTTAATTCATATTCTTCTAGCTGTGGGAGAGTTTCCAATCAATAAAGCTGTAGCACAGACCACAAATTTGTGTTGTTTCAGTGGCACAGAGATCATTTTCCTTTTATTTAAACCCCTAGACAGCCATTTAAGACTACCAGACTACAGGTCTTATAAGTTATAGGAGTATAAATTGCCAGGAACGCTCTGTTTTATTAATAAAAAGAAAGCCACCATTGCAAAGAGAAAACCCAACCCTGTCAGACAAATTAAGATAACCCTCTGGAGTGGGCATTTGGCTGTGTGCTAGTTCTATCATGTGTATACAAATAATCCTTTGCCATAGACAAGTTGCTAACAATTGAGTAAATGTTGGTCTGAAGTATCTTACGTGATGATTTACAAGGCCTTTTGCTGTAGAAATTTTGAATTATTTAGAATTAAATGCCTTGTTGCATTTATTAAAGTATTTAACTAGTTTGGTTTTGGCTTTGTTGTAGTGAAACAGAGAAGATAGAAATGTGTATATTCTTCTGCACAGTGCATGTAACAACATAATTTTTGAAGTCTATTTAATTTAGACCAGCCAGAAAATGTATTCAGCACTGTGGAAACAGTGTTAATGAAAAAAATTCTATAAATCAATGTACAGCAAGTTGATGCTCCCTTTCAGAAACGCCCACTGCATGTTGAGGAAGCATCTGGTGCAACTTGGATGTTTTTTGTCACTGATTTTAATAGCCAAATGTGCAAAAGAACTTACTGCAAATATTTCAAGATTTTTGCTGATGGAAGTTACAGATATGAATTGAGAGACTGGAATCAAGGGACAGATTATGGCTATTTGGAGCCTGAAGCACATTATAGCATACGGATTCTATGTGCTTCTCCTACCCCCCTTCTCATTCCTTCCCTCACACACTCTCAGAACTGCAGTGGGAGGAAGGCTTCCCTCTCGGGAAGCATCAGTGATCCCTTTTCCTTTGCAGACAGGGAATTTCTTGGAAGAGAGGCAGCTATGTTTCCCCATGCTTCGAAGGCTTGGCCTGGCTTGGCCTGGCCTGCACTTTTCTCCTGGTAATATTTGACCTGTCCTTTGGTGGGGTGATGCTGAAAGAGACCTTGCAGCAATAGATCTCACTGAGATGAATGAATGTGTTCATATTACAGACCTTAAAAAGACCGCACTACATCAGATAAATGCCATGTTGTCAATGTTTTTTTGAAAATTGTGGGCTAGAATAATTTGAAAAATAAAAACGGAACTGGGAATCTAATATTATCAGGTGATCTCATGATCTGGGATGTTAAGGAACAGCATTTAGGTGTCTGTACGTTAACCTCTCCTACCTGAAGCTGCTCCAAAAAGTCACATTTACAGGTAACAATATAGTTCTATGTAAAGTTCTGAGGAAGAAAGCTCTGCTCCTTAAGGGAAGATGATGATGGCAGAACAAAACAGTGAAACATCAAAATGAGATAATTGTTATTTTCTCATCTTGGATATTTTGTTTCCATTGATTACTATCAGATTACTGATGTCATGTCCACATACCCCAGCTCCTTTCTCATTGTAACTTTTACTCTCTTCTAAAGGAAAAAACACTGTAGGGGCAATGAGTGACTTGTTGACAAAACAAGTAAGGTTCTCATTATGGAGGGAAGCATTCTCTATCATTTAGAGTGAAATTTTAGTCTTCCAAATGTCTTCAAAAGTCACCATGTGTTCATGGTGACTACTGTATTGGAAGGCATGGCATTTGTCTGATCAAGGGCTGAGTTTCTTGGTCATGTTGTTTGCATTACATCATGGATGTTCAGGTTACTGATAATGTTCTTCAGACGCATTAGAGATTTGGTGTAGCTGGTCTAGACTTGCACTAAATGTTAGGTGCCACGAAGTGGCTTCATCCTGGGAGAAAAGCAATGGGCAAACTGCTGAAATCAAGCACCAATTCAACTGTAATAAAAAAAATGGTATGTAGAAAGGTGATTTTGCTGGAGCTTCTATTGAGAGGGTAGACGTTTATCAGATAAAAGGAGATACGCAATATGTAGAGCGCTACAAAGAAATCAACACCACTGGCTGTGAAAAGCATTGGCATCAAAAAAGAAATTTATAAAACTGGTGAACGAGCAGCATTACTTCATGGACCAGAAACTACAGCCTTAAATGAAACATATGCAGTTGAGCTATGAGTTCTTCGAGAAGTGTCAGGTGTAAAGAAAAATGATTTAAAGATTAAAAAGTCAGAGGGACAACAGAGTATGAAATTAGAAAATTTAATGGTTACAGTGGTGGGAACCTGAGAAAGGGCAAATAAATTATGAAAAGACAGGTAGAAGCCTATTAGAGTAAGGAACCAAGCGTGATCCAATTTGAAGAATGGACATTGTCTATGGGGATATGTTCGGGCTTAGCAGAGTGGAAGAACAATACCAGGATCTGAAAGAACAATGACTTTGCTTTGTTCCTGGGATCTGCAAATCTGCTTCAGATCAGAAAAACAGGCCTGCTGGCACGCAGACTAGCAGGAGAATATTTTATACCTTGATTTTCTAATTAGAACTCATCTGCAATTACATTTCTCATTTCTGTGGTATTTTCAGCTGGTAAAGCAGCCACTTGTCTAGTAGTGCCTATCACTCAGACACTGCATCAGTCTCCAGCAGTGGACTCCCCCAATGCCAGATCCTGAAAGCAGAAACCTTCAAACAATTCAGCCACGCAACAAAACTACAGGAACAAGATAACATGTGACTGGCTGGGATGGAGATGCCCTGGATTAGTTTCCCAGGTTACCACCATGCATGGTGGCCAGAGGTAGCACAGGCCAACGCCTCCTGCAGGGATGTGCCCTGTGACTCAGACTGGCGGCTCCAGATCGATGGCAGAAGGTAGCTGTGGTCACCATGTGTCACAGGGTGAGTGTTCCTGGCCAAGGGTGACAGCACACAGCCTGTCAGCTCTTCTCCTCTAACTGCCCCATCACATGCTTCCACCCCACATTTCTGCTCAAGGGCAAATCAGTCACTATGCACAACGCTGAGTACATGGGCAGTTATTATGAGAGCAGTTAATGCACCGAAAAGTTACTCCTGACCCTGCCTTGCGGTATCTTCTCTGTGCTGTCACACCTTCTTCAGTGTTTTACTGACACTTGAGGATTTTGGAAAAGCATGCAGTAATTACAGTATATTATTATCATCTGCATTTCTGATACGTAGCTTATCATAAAACGCCTCTTAAACAATTTCTTGTTTTTTCTTTAAGTGTTGCTGCAAATGACATCATTTGTGTGTGAACTTCAGTTGGATATGGTAACACCTTGTAAAGTACTTTAACAAGACAGAAATGCTTAAATAAAGCTTGGGTTTGGTTTCAAAGATCTTCCCTTTAGGAGACTGCAGTAAATTCAACCCCCAGATTGACACCCAGTTCTCTGTATAAATTTAGTTTTCCATGGTTAAAATTTCTTCATGGTGCAATGTAATTGCTTTACAAGGAAAGACTACAATAGTGCTATATATCTATAGTGGCTTTCCCTAGCTTTTGGAAAGTATTTGGTTTTACAATTAAGCAACAGGGATGCTCTAGTTGTCACATATTTGGGTTTGTTAAATCCATTAGCAAGCAATAAAATCTCTGGTATTCAATCTTTCTCACTATTTATATCTTATTTTTATCCCACCTTTTCACCCTTGGCTTTGATTTTCTTTCACTTTTGCCAGTTTATTTACAACCACTAAATAGAAACAATGCCACTCCTGCTTCACAGCTCAGCAGGCAGGTAATGGCGAATCACGGCACTAGGCCGTGCCTATTCAGCCTCTGCTGCCTGGGCAGTTTTTTATAACTGAGCCTGCCTTTCTCCATCACACCTCTAAAGCCCCTCTGAATGAAGTCTATCTGGTAAAGCCAGGCTCTTAAAATGGATGTGAGTACTACAGGTTTCCTGTAGTTCTCCGTTTTCAGCGATTTAAGCACAACTGTTTTTCACAATATCCTTCTTTAACCCAATATACTCCTGCACTCTCCAGCCTGATGTAATCCTGCAAGTGCTGGGCAAGGCCTAGGAGTCCCAAGTGATTCACTGAAATGTCAGTGTATTTTCAAGCCCCAAACTGAGATTTTGTTTAAGAAAAATTGAAATAATAAAAAAGAAAGGGTTAGGACTGAATAGATTCTGTGTACGCAGTACAAAAGTACATGTATGGAAAGCACCACTCCTTAACTAAAATTCTTCATAATTCCCTCTCCCCAGGTTCTGACTAATCCTGGATGGATTATGTAACACGAGGATGTCTCACTTGTAGGGTTTAGTTTTATGAGACCAGGGCATGTTTATCCTCACTCAAAAGGCAAGAAAGGGAAAGGACCTCACCCTGTTAGTCACCGCAGCGGTTAGAACATTTGCTGGTTGTGGCTGGGAAGGACTGATGCACGAACCCTGCTCCCTGCGAACGTGTTAGCTACTGGACTGGTTGCGGGGAATGGTGTCCTTTGCCACAGCCTATTGTGTAATGGCTAAACTTGGTTTGTGATCAGTTAGAAACTCCTCTCTGGAATGAAGCAGACCTCTAACTAAATCTTTGCCCTGAGCAATTGCAAATGACATCCACATTTATACCGAGGAGAAAAAGCAGAGAGAGAAATAGAAGTCTGAAAAAGGTCCTAGGGAAGCACTCAGAATTTTCTGGGCAGGCTTCAGAATGAAATTTCTGGAGAAAAAAAGATGCCTGTGTAGATATTTTGGTGAATCTAAAATCTTACCAAGAAAAGGCAGAAAATCACAAGGCAGGTGAAGCCCAAAGCCTGTCATTTGTTTTGTGGCAATCTTGAGTCCCGACGATGCCTGGCATTTGGAAGGAGGTGTGGGAACTGGAGGAGCTACCATCACCTGGAGAGAGTTTGGAAGTGTTCACGGAGAGTGCACAGTATGCAGAAGGGGGATTGATAAAAGTGCCACTAAACAAGAGGAATTCCTTGGGGGAGCACTGAACACCAGCACAGCAGGTAAATTAATCTGGAAATAATTTGCTAGCAATTGGCTGGGGGTATAACTGAGGTAAGGCCTGAATACGGAGGCAATAGCTTCTATGCAGCCAAACTATGTAGCTGCATAAAATCTGATGTAGGAGCCTCCTCTGAGTCTGAAGTAGATGATACAAAGCTTCTACACAAAGCAAAATACAGATTGAGAAATACCGCTCTGTGTTTAACTCGGTTATGTTTATCTGCGGCGCAATTTTAGAGGACTGGAACACTTTTAGTTTAGATGTAGAGAGTGTGATGATGGGATCAACATACTGGGGTTTCAGGAAAGGCTGTAGGCAACAACAGGTGAAACAGAAACACAAGCTTTACAGCTAAGGGTTTCCAAGCATATACGGGTAAAAAAGTTGATGAGGGTAAAATTTGCAGTCGTATTTGGGGAAAAAGCATCTTTTACTAGACCAAAACCATGTCAACCACATCAAGAGGGCATGCTCACTGGAAAGACAGGGGACTTAACCTACTAAAGCCTTTGAACTCATCTTTCAGGTAACAGGGACACTCCCAGCAGGGTATGAAGTGGTCTGAGGAATGGGTTTGTCTCTAGAAGACTTCCTTTGCTATGGAGGTGGGGTTCATAAAAAGCCTGGTAGGTGCATTGCTCAGAGCTCGTAGACCAAGTAGCCAAACCATGGTGTCACGGTGACAAATTTGGGCTCCACTGGCTATGGAAATAGAGTAATTGGGCTTAACTCATTAGCATAGGGTGGGGGTTTCTGAGGTCCAGCCTTGCTCAGAGGACTGCTCCTGAGAGCTGAGCTGCATCTTTTAGGCCTTCCCACGAGCTTGGCTTCACCTGCTGAACTTCTGCTGGCATCGCAGTCTCCCGCACAGAAACATCGCCCAAAACCCCCCTCCCCTGTGTGTTCGGTGGGCGTCACAGCCCAGTCCATGCAGGAAGCGATCCGGCGTGTCAAACCGCAGTCGAGCAGCTTGCCTCCCTCCCACAACGCAGGGTGTGCAGCACGTGCTGGGCTCAACTCCCCTGTGGAGCAACCTCAGCCTTCAAAACTGTTACTTTTCAGGTTATGGTAAGTTCAATTAGAGTTAAGGTGACTGTTTCACTCCAAGCTGCTGATGAACTGGCAACTGCTACCTTGATGATCTGTTTGTGATTATCCTATTGAGAGTTTTATTTGATTTTTGCCTGTTGATATTTGCTGTCCCAGGGGCAGGGCATTACACTGCATGGTCTGTATACAACATTATGGTTACTCTTCAAATATGTACATAGAGACATGTTATTTCTCTCAAATCTCTACCTATTAGGACTCATTTTTAATGCTACATACATTTGCTACACAACCCTTGGTTTTCGAAGCCCCTGTTTCTGTTCTCAAACCTTGGTCTTTATTTAAAAGTAATATCAGAGTTGAATAACTATAAAAAAAAAAAAGGTTTTGCTGACTAAAAACTGTTGTCCCCAAACAGAGCAGATGATAGATTATTTTCAGTGATGGATTCAAACACCTCCAGGGGCTGCTCGGTCTTTCTATTTACTATTATCAATGCTGTAATTTTGTTATCAAGACTGGCAGTCTCTTCTCACAGAAAAACTTTATTACAAGGCTGACCCGCCTAACACCTCCCTATTAGTAACAGAAACAAATAAGAGTTGATTGTTCAGCTGCTGTCATTTAAAAAGACTAAATCAACCTGCCACAAAAGAATAATTCCCTCTGGTAACTTTATCCATTTGCCCTTGGTGGTGACACTGTGGATACCACCCTGGTTGAACTACATATTAGTTCCTAGAGAAGCACTTTGAAATATATAGCTCTGCACAATGTTGTAATTGAAAAAAATTGAATAGCCATACATGATTCAGTAATCTGAAAAGAATGCAAAGGTTCAGTTCTAATTGCTTTGCACGATTTAATACCATTTTGCTGCGCTTTCCTAAAGGGTTTATTCTGCTGTTCTGTGTATATCTATTATACAATTTGGCAGCACTGGCTATATACAGGCAGCACTGTTTTTTAGAAGGATATGTCAGTATTTTTATTTTATGTTCTGACCACATTTTTAAAAGACTTACCTAACCAAATGACCCATTCCAGGTGTTTGCTATTCCAGCGAGAAGGGTGGCTGCTCCTCCAGAGTCCTGAGAAGGGTTCAGTAACCTGTGAGATGAGTTAAGGCCCTGACTTTAAGCTTATCCATTAAAACAGTCTTTCTTCTGTTGTATCTTGGAATCAAGTCTCTAAATTCTCTTTGGATTGGGGAAGCTTTAAAAGCTGCCGTGAAATATGTGCTTTTTAAAATTTACTTTATAATAGCCATTCAGATTGGCTTCTATTTATTTTACAAACAATTCTTCTAGGTGTTTCTGGATATTAAACCCTGTGTACTGTCTATCTGTGAAAAGCAGCTATTCTGAAATCTAAGGAAGAGTGACTCTGAACAGACAGTCATCAGAATGGAACTTCAACTTTAACTTAAAATTGCCTTTTTTTTTTTTTAAACATTTGACATTATTTTAATGTCACATTTTGCTCTTAGTGCATTCCTTACATAAATCCTACATATAATATGTCCGTGCTTGAGACTACTTTTAAAAAAAAAAAAAAGTTTATCTAAAAGAGTTGTTAATAGTATTAATATCTATAAATACCACAGAGACTAAATCACCGTGATCCTTTTCAAAGCAAATTATCTTACTGCTGATAGGGATGGTAATAAAAGTTTGTTAAGATGTAATTCAGAAAAAAAAWATATATATTTCAAGCCTTTTCTTCAAACTAAGTAGACGATTCTTTCAGTTGGTGGGGTTTTGCATCTGGTTGTTTTAAGGTTTCTGTGTTGTTTTTATAATGACATGGATGAAAAAAGAGTCATACTGGGATTTAAAGCAGGCAACACCAATAGGGTCAAATTGTTAAAAAGCTTAGGAAAAACACTTGCAATATTTTCAAGGTCTGTATAGATGTATATATGCAAAAGGCATGAATATAAATACAATCACACATTTCATGTGTGCCAAAATGTATGCTAGTAAATATTACAGTGCTTTTGGGAGGCTTATTGGAAACACAATCCCAGATGAGGGAAGTGTATGGGAATAAGTATATTGTCAGACTATCAGGATGTGAACCGTACAATGGAACAGAATGAACAGCAGAGAGAAGCAACTTTCTTTTAAAAAGTAAATTTAAAATAAAATGCATCTTCTCCATTTGTGGTGGGAAAACCAAAGACAAATGGAGACCAAGGAAAAGAGAAGATAAAGAGAAATTAACAACTGAAGATACACTGAAATAAAAACAATTGATGGTTGAGAGGAAGCTGGGATTGCAACTGCTTTTGGATGTCACTTAGTGGTGTTGCACAATGTTCTTTGTTCGAGGGCAAGCAGGCTTTAGAAAGTCTGTAGGAGATACGAGGTTTGTCCGGAGTTTCTGGCTGTTGGAGTCTATTTTGTGTATATGTCAGTCTCCAAGTAGTTCTAGATGTAAATTCTTGAAGCATCCTAACTTTCAGCTTATTTGTATCCCAATGATACTGCCTTTTATTATTCAAGAATAAAAGAGTCTTTTATACAAACTTATTTCTGATTACCTATCAGTACATTGATTATAGGAGTGTACTGATAGAGAGGTATTTCTTAAAATTAAGATAGCCAATAGTAATTTTCTCTCTCTAGCCTATTTTGATTAGTCCTGCAAACAGTTTGGAACTGATTACTCAAATCTTGGCTAAGCAATGGTCAGGTCCAGACTGCTTTCTGTGGAGGTAGGTATAGATTCCACTGAAGGTTATTTTACTATAGCTGAAAAAAGAAGCATTGAATTGGGAATCAATAATAAGATATAGAATGAAAGAGTTAACTTCTGCAGTTTCACTGCCACTCTTCTGTTGCAGGGACATTATTAACAAAGGCTTGATTGTTGTTTTGGCTACAAGTATTAAGTACAAAAGAACTTTATGAAGGTCCCAGACACAGACTGGCATTTAGACTGACTGTCCGTTTCCAAAGCAGCTTTTCTATTAAATGAGTCCATTATTAAAACATGGTAGCTTTAATTAAATCTCTATAATCTCCCATCAGGAAAATAGCAGTAGCCTGCTAGCCAGGAAAATATGGTAAGTCCAAACAGTATCCCTGTTATTAGCGCTTGATTGTCTGTTGGAGTGTTTGATCAAAGGCATGGAGATTTTGATGTTATTTTACAGTAAGGCTAGCCCAATGTACTCAGGAGTGTGTGTGTGGCAGGGGTTTATAACAATTACAACTCTTTCTCAATACTGGACCTGAAATCCTAAAGGCTGCACAAAATACTGCTCTTGTACTGGTCTAGCTCCTCCTCGTGCGGTGTGGTTGCGTCACTGTAGAAGTGCTTGAACTAGCAGAATTTAATAGCACATGAGAAAACAGGTAAGTGTGTAAGATGAGTTTACCAAACATAGATGTGTCTTCCCCTAAAGGTTGTAGTGCTGGGAACTGTAGGGATATACACAAATAAAATTCTTTATTTTTCATTTACATTTTGGTTAAATTATGCTCAATAGCTTGATTTAAAATCACACCTTTAAATACTGGTTCAGATGTGAGATCAGAAGCGTCTCTAAAGGATTTCACCCATCTCTCTGGATAAAAGCACTAGAGATACAGAACTGGTAAATAACAGTCATTGATGTGGTGGTTTAATGAGCAGATTTGTTTGCATGTTGCTGTCCAACTTGGCTTTATGATTTTTTCTTGTCTACTCACCACTTTTGAGTAAGTAAGTGACATAGTTACACCAGAGAAAGGGGAGTGGTGCACAGGAGACCTACTTCCATAATGTCTGAGTACAGACTACCATGGAGAAGTACTCAGGTTGTCTGTGTCATCAGATGGGCTAATTCTTCCTTCTAGGGAAAGGCAATAAAAGAAAAGATCATGGAGCTGTTTGTGCTGGAAGTCCACTTGTCACTTGTCCATCATCACTGCCCTTCCTGCTTCCACTGAAATCACTGACAGCTGCTGTTGACTTCAGGGGAATGAGCATGAAGTCCCATGTGACAAATACGAAAATGATGGTAGTCCTAGACTTCTGGGTTTTATAGGAATGCAATTATCTTAAATATGGGCTGTTACTACCACCACAAAAAAAAAAAAAGGGGGGGGAGGGATGCAATTACCCAGAGAGCATGTGGCATGCTTTTCACTGATTAGACTGTCCTGTTTGATTAAATTCCTCAGTATTTTTAATTTTCTAGCCCTAATTGCTGCCTTACATCTTTCTTGGGTCCCTTTGTTCTAACTCATCTGCTTTCAGGTCCAGATTTATTTTTTCAATGCATTCAGATTCTCCACAAACGTATCCTGTCATTATGTGTTTTATCTGTCTCTGCAGATGGTTATTTGACAGAAAGTTTCCATTGACTCCAGAGAATGGGTCCCATAAACACCCTTTGTGGTTCTCGGACAGAGTACTTGCAAAATGGAATTGATTAAAAGGTCAAAAAACATTCCTGTTGCAATGTCTGAATTGCTCCATCAAACTGGTAGTGTGACAAATGTGTGCAAATCTTTTCAAGGGACTAGTCTGGATTTTTAAAAATTGTTCTCTTTCAGATCAGCTTTTTTATGTTTCCCAATGAGAGAGACATTTTCAAATTATAGATACAAACTAGTATCTCCTCTTACACTAGTGTCAATTAGTAGTAACTCTGGAGGTAATGAGGTTCCCCTGGTCTGAGTTACAGTAAGATTGAGACTCATAGTATTTAATTTATTTTCCAAATTCTGGCTCTAAGTTGTTCAAAATAGCTGTTTTGAAACCAATAGCTTTATTAGTATAACTAGGTAAGGTGAGACTTCTTGCAGGAAGTGCAAGTAACCAGAGCGTACCTGGGTCTTTCAACATCAGAATGACTGATGGGGAGCCAGTAAGTATAAGTAATTCTAGACTTGTTTCACATACAGTACATGACACAGGAGAAGAAGTAGCTATGTGTCCTCTCCTGCTCAGAAAGTCATAGAAGGCCAACAAAGTCTCAAAGGTAATGATACTAATTTATAAGGACGTCATGGCCAGGACTTGGCAAAAGGTTCATTCTCAGCTTATCTTCACAGCAGCCTTTACCATCTGGTTATCTAGCCATCCTACATCAGGATATAAATTTGCCCCTCACCATTTAAAATAYATATCCCACAAATAATTATTAGCTCCTGCATCTTAGTTATCTGCATTGAATCCCAATGGAGACAACATAATTGTAGCTTTTATTGCCAGCTAGGTAAGCCCTATATGGTGCCTCCTCCTTGTGATTTTTCTAGCAGCAAAACCTCACTGAGCTGATGTGTACACTCCACAATAAAACACAAACCTTTCCTCCGTGATGAAGGCAAAGCCTCAGTGTGAATAACCTCTATGTCTCTCCATTCACCTGAGAGTAGAGAGAGATAATTTATGTCCATCTGCAACATCATTAGTGAGTTGGGCACTTGAACTAAGCTTCAGGGACTTGAATAGGGAATTGTTTTTACCTTTCCTTATGTGCTCTCGTAAAAGCAGAACTTCTTTTGGGATGTAGTAAGTCAGTTTGTCTCACTCTTGGTTTAGCTAGGCAATCACTGGGCAGACGGGCATCAAACTGAAAACTGTCTTCTTGACAGATTGTGCACATATTCTTTGCAGAGTTTATATGTGTTTCAGCTGGATTTATGAATAGACTTTACACAGGAGTTTGAGGGAAGTTTCCTTCAAATTCTGCTCACAGATTCACAGCATGCTTGAGGTTGGAAGGGACCTGTGGAGGTCACCTGGTCCAACTCCCCTGTTCAAGCAGGGCCACCTAAGAGCCAGTTGCCCAGGACCATGTCCAGATGGCTTTTGAATATCTCCAAACAGGGAGACTCCACAACCTCTCTAGGCAACCTGTCCCAGTGCTCGGTCACCCTCACACTAAAAAAGTGATTCCTGATGTTCAGAAGGAAGGTCCTGTGTTTCAGTTTGTGCCCATGGCCTCTGGTCCTGTTACTGGACACCACTGAAAAGAGCCTGGTCCATCTTCTTTGCATCCTCCCTTCAGGTATTTATACACATTGACGAGATCCTTGATCCTATCAAAACAATAATTTCAAAGGGAACAGGATTTGTGAGGGAAAATCAGTTTGCCTATGGGTTTGAACAAAGCTGCTTTTGCATTAATTCTGGAAGTGGAGTACCTATATCTGTAGAATGTGTTGCTGGTGCCCAACCCCCACTCCGTAATCTGCAGCCATTTGCAGACCTGCCTTTCGATCACAAAGGAGCGCTTCACTGCATAGGCAACAGAGCTGACTGGCACATGCACAGTAAATCTGAGGCACGTTGTCACATGCAGGTTGAGGGGAAAGATGGTAACAGAGAGCAGCCACCAAGCACTCAATTAGTTTGTGTGACTAGTAAAGGATGATGTGCCAGATGTACTGCTGTGGTGGGCAGATGGCAACCCATAAGCCTGGGCTGCAGGATGATAAGGAATGTCTTACTGAACCAGACAAGTGGCATCATTTTTTGAACAGTGAGAAGTATTCAACATGTGACACTTCTCCAGAAACTTTTAGGGATTGCTGGTGTTATTGCAGTTTATCGAAATGATTTGGATGACAAAAAGTATTTCCAGATAAATACAACTTTGCGTAATCTTAAAGCAATATATAGAGATGGTAGAAATATTGCAGTTCAGTAGAATAGGAAAACTAAATTGTAAATGACAGGACAGTCCCAGTTCTGTATTTTGCAGTGTCTAATGAAATGACAGATGCAGTACAATCTATTATAAATGGCAAATGTCAAAGATAGAATATGCTACTACATAATTCTCTCAAGCACATTTAGTTTCTTATTAGAATTAATTCACTATTCTTTCCCAGACTATTATTTCATAGCAACATTTGTGATTTCTCATATAATAATATTGCTTTAAAAAAAGCTCCTTTAGATGAGTGTAGGCTGTAAAGTAGTACATTGCCAAATTAGGAAATATATCTTTTCCAAATGAAGTCCTATAACAGGAGAAAATAAACACACAATACTAAGGAGYAACTGCCAGAGAGGTTCACCAAATTCTGTCACCACTGGAGAGGGAGACAAATATTTTTCTTTTGTAGTTTTTCCTGGCTAGCAAGAGGAGCTGTACACAAAATCTTCCCTGGGTCTCTTTGGTCTGCTCTTACATTGCTGTGCACTGGTACTGGGTCTGCTCTTAGCTGGTGGCCTGTACACTCGTGCTAACTCCTAGCTTTGTGCCTGGCTGTTCTTGCAAAAAACTCAGGGTCTGCCCAATAGATGGGCAGCGTGCCTGCGCATATCTTAAGGTGCAGGTCCTTACCTTCTTTTAACTCTGTTTAATGTTCCTGATACAAATTTAAATCTGCTCCCTTGGTTTTACAGTGTGAGAAGCTGAACATGGGAAAGAAAAATATAAGCATGTAAACAGGCAATGCATTGTAATCTAGGTGCTGAAGCATGGCTGTCATCCCTCCARTTCACCTGCTAAAACAGCTCTGGTGGTTCTCAGATATCACATACGGCTGTTGCGGCTTTGCCGGCAGTGTTGGTCTGCCCTCATAATGTTCATGTTCTGTTGTTGTTTTGGCAGGCTACTAACATTTTCCTGAGGAAGGAACACATACAAAGGAAGAAAAACAATGAATTCAAGAGTGTCAAGCTGCTTAAAAATAAGGTTCACTGCCACCTCCCCCATGATACATTGCTGTGAGTAAAGCTTCAGCATCAGTGTTATGTACAGCAATTGCAGCGCAGGGCTGTCAGTTCTCATTATTTAGAAACTGAGCAAATGGATTGCATTACTTCTTCAAACAGTCTTCTGAAATCAGGCTGTTGAACAGAACAAGAGGCACCAGTGCAGCTATAGACTTTCACATGGTTTGAATTGAAGCAGTTGTCTTTCCTCCACTCTCCCTGCAGCATCAAGGAGTGCCAGAGTTGGTGCGCTACCAGGGAAGTACTGAATTGAAATGCAAAGCAACCATGCTTTATGATTTTTTTTTTAATGAAAATGTAGCAATGTCCAGTTGGTCCAGGGCTGAAGTGAAATATTCCATTAGGAATAAGCCTCACAAATACAAAAATATAAAGGGGACTATAGCATGCACTGGAAATGATAGCCTTTTGTTGGGATTCTGTAATATTGTGGTAGTCTGTGAAAAGTTTGACATTTGTGACAGTCCCAGCAGCATCATGGGATCTGTTTAATGGAAATTTCTGTCACTGTGGAGCATTTGTAAAAAAACTCACCAGACTAGGAGTACCCATGCATTGGAAAATTTAATTCTTCTGATGCTCTACTACCATTATGGGCTCTTTCGTATTTTAGTAATGAATTACCACTCTGAAAATAATAAAGCAGCAGCAGGGTAGAATTCTTTTCAGCCATAAGAGGGCAATGGGTACAGAAATCCATTGTTCTGGTTACAGTGCTAACTTACAAATGATGAARGTATAATGATTTCTGTATATATACTGTTTGCATGACCCAATTTTTGTTAAATGTGTGCTAAACTGTACTGGAATCACAGTTGCTGAAATATAGTATGTGTGACCCAAAGGCAAGGCTATTTATCATAGTTTTCAGATCTGTGGATATTTTGCTTCTATGGGACTTCTGTGGTCAGTGGCAGTTCTCTCTACTGTTTTCTTTTGGTCTTTTGCTTAAGGATTGTGCAGAGCCTCAAACATTTTAAAATAAAGTTTAACAGAAAGAATCTATTTGGTAACAGTCACACCCTCTTGCAGTCATAATTTGTGATTAAAAAAAAGTGAGAAAAAACACTCTGCATGTATAATCCTTTGGTATCACATTGGTGTCAGTGCTGGCTTCATGTTACCATTACCAGCTTCTTTTCCAGCTTACAGATTAGCAGAGAGAGTTTGTCTTTTCCAGTGGCAGTGGCAAGAGGTGGTGGGTATGAAATATGACCATGTATGTGTTTAGAAAAACTCAGGTATTTTTTGTGTAGAAAATGTTCATGTTTTAAGTGAAAATGAGAAGAAAGCTGAGATGAGAATAATAGAAATCATTCTTCAGTTCTAAAATTATAAAGACCACTTTATTAAACCTGGGTGAAAAAACCCTCTCTTTTACTTAAAGAGTAAAAACTGAGTACCCCTTCTCTTTTATTGCTCTGATGATGCATAATGCTGCAATTGCTTTCCCTAATGATGCACTTTTGTACTTACCTACTCATGTGTCTGGCAGATTAGGATGTAGAATACAGTTTTATATTTATGACTAAAAGCCAAGTTTTAGTTCTTCATGTACTGCCTTCTCTGAGGTGTCATGTTCAATCAATAATGCTATGAACAAATTGCTTCAAGCACATATTCCTCCTTCTAGTATTATTTACTTTTATTTTGATGAACAAACTAGAACCAGAGTAGTCTAAAATTCAAGCATGGATTCACTTTCAGCAGGTCAGCTTGTAATAAAAAAAAATGTTTAAACTTGTTAGAGGGAGGCATATCAATGAAAGTAAAGGAGATTCAGAAGGCTAGGAAATTAATTTTATTACTCCAATATGGCGTATATATGTTCTTTCACATGAATTTTAGTTTATTCTGTTTCTAAACCCACTAAATACTAATAAGGGGAATAGCAGTGACTTCTGGATCTACTCCTTTTGTCTCTTTTCTAATTTACTGCTGTGGGGTAAAAACCCAGCAGATATGCAATGCCATTATAGGCACCAGAGACAACAACTTGAAACGCATAATAAAAATTCTCCGTTTATTAGATTTGTCCTTCTGTGATTAAAAACATATCTAAACAGCAGACWTCTGTTGGACAACTTACATGGTTCCTTATTGTCTTGGTATGTGAGAAAATACTGCAGGCTGTATTGCTCAGCCTTGTTAGACTCTGGTACGTTGTGGATGCACAGGAAATTAAGCACATGCTCAGTGGTGGAGTTGTAATAACACGCAAGTTTGGTGTAATCTGTTGAAATGAAAGAGTGCCATTCCTTGTGCTGTACCCTATGGAAAGTAAAATGAGGGAATGATAGGAGACCTCTTCACTTGCCTGATTTCATGTCTTATATCTGATTGGTTGTGAATCAAGTTTGACAGAAAAAATAAGTGTGTGATAAGCAGCCTGTTAACATCAAAATAATTTTGCAGCTGCTCCTTTGAAGCCTTGTACTATGGCCATTTTGTGAAAAGATCTCTATAAAGAGCAGTGTTACAGAGCAGAGCACTGCTTTCAGTGATTTTCACAAGAGAAGTTAGATTATTTTTTTTCCCCTCAGTAAAGGTACTTCCTTCAGGCTTCCTTAAGTGGGATATCTCTTTCCTTAGTATAAGTACTTTTCTCCCTGTGAGCACAACTAACCAATCTTTTGAAAGGTGGCTGCTTTGAAGTCAAAATAGCAAAATAGCACTGTGGGCTGCCAGCATGCAGCAGACTTTGTTTGTGTGTACTTTCAAAGCAAAAAAGACCTTCATTGTTATAAGAAGACGTTTCAGAAATATCCAGGGCCAGGTCTGTGTTTTTCAAGTAAATATGCAATGATGCCCATGAAAAAAGTCACCAAGGACGTAATATTTATTTACTACCCATGGTTCATCTGAAATTTGTGTGCTACGAAGGTATCAAAACAGGTAAAAAGCTTTATGAGCTAGATTTTCAAAATGTTGAAGATTCATATGGATAAAAGTATATTCAAATTTACGATAGAGAAGGTTTAAATGTTCATGTTTCAGGACACAAAACAGCCTCTGTGGAAATTTAGGAAGGAACTCATCTTAAGTCTAACTATACAATTTCCTACGGAAGCACTGGGCTATTTTCCCCCAAATCCAAGTCAAAGATGGACTACGTAAGAGCAGTGGGCTACTATTTTGATATGCTATGGTGATTACCACAGAATTGTATCTCCATATACTTCCAAGAGGACATAAATATATCCTGTCCTTGCTAACAACCTGGGAGCTGCAGTAAGTACTGAATCCTTTTTATAGTGAATACCATATTATCAAAGCGCTAAGATTCAGAAATGGGGCTTTGTGCCTTTCTAGGATGTGGACAACAACTGAGGTTAAGCCTCTAGAGCTCATGTCTTGCATCAAGGTAACCTGTTCAATAACCAGGAAATATGGTGGTGAAGGTATATGCTGGGCAGTTATCAGTCTAACTCTTTAGGACTGATGATCACTGGTGCAAAAAAGTTCATCAGAGTTAACAAAGTACCAAATAAGTGGTGGCTTCTCCATTTCTTGACCTTCTCATGTTGACACTGAAGACATATGGAATACCTGTTGGTAAATCAGAATATGATGGTTTCAATACCGGAGCAACTGGGTTAATTCTATGCCCTGTGGTATACATGTGTTAGAGAGCGTGGAATTCAAACTGGATGACTTTATGATGTTTTTCTTGCTGTTTATCGGTAGGTATGAGAAAGGCCTAAAAGAATGCCCTCATCAGTGGTTGTGTCTGGCTCCAAAGATTTAATTTCAATGGGCATTTCAGCTCGATTCACTCGGTTAGCTGTATCTAGACTGAGTGATAGAGAAATTCCTTGGAGCTAAGCTGTGAGTGTAATGTGAAGAAAAGTCAACACAAGCTATGAGAAATCAGGGATGTCTTTTTCCAGTGTTTAACTTGGTACGTTCTATGAATGAAGAGTTTTCTTCCTGAGACAGTGCAAGTGGTATGGTAGCATATATGACAGCGGGCTTTAGGACTCGGCAAGGAGTAAGTGAAGAAGGTTGAGAAATTCTCCTCTGGGAAGTGATGAAGAAGAGGCTAATACCTAGCAAGTATGGAGAGCTTTTCTGATCTGATTTGTAGGCCACAGGCTAGAAGCTCCTTTGGGCTATGTTTTACTGAATTGCATGAGGTGAAAGGTGCTTATTTTTTATAAGATTTGGAACTTTTCCTTTTCCAAAGTCTTCTAGTGTTTGATAGCTAACCTGCAACTTCTATAAGTGGTACAAGTATTTTTTCATCCACAAGATTTCCTTTTCCCATGTTTTTGTTTAATTTTCCCTGTGTCTGATAAAGCAGGTGAATTACTTTGTGTATTAGTAGTATATTTTTCTTAAAACGAAGGCCTTTGATAGTGCTCAGTTCTGACAAATTTAGTAACTRTATATGCTACCTGATGTCAAAACAATTTACGTATTTTTTTATAGCTACAGCTAGAGCTGTTTTTTATGGCTACTTTAGTCCAAATAAATATTCCTGACTAAGTGGATCAAGATAAAACCACAATCTGTAGTTGCTTCTTTCAACAAATACCAGATTGGGACAGTCATTTGTCCACTCATGGGTTTTCTGGCTCCTTTCTTATTAGACATTATCCAGCAGTTAACAAAAAAGTCCAGAAGAAGCTTACACTTGCTTTTGGGCCTTGGTCAAATCTGACCATATTCTGATAAGGAAGATTTAAAGCAGTCGGTATGTGCATAAATTGTACATTTTCAAGTAAAGTTGTGGGGACAGATATAACAGTCAAATGGCACAGAGGTCCTGCTTTCTGATCTAGGCACGGTAAAGATGAACATCCCAGAGTCTCTTCTTTTGATCTAAGGAATTCAGAAGGTATCACATAGGAAATCTTTGGTAAAACCAGGAATTGTTCCCACTCCTCCAGACTCTGGCTACCATGAAAATGCTTATTTTGTCTTTACTGGTTGATTAAGTGATTCCAGGGGGGTTGCCCAGTGTAAGGAAGAAGTGTAGACTCTGATCCTGAACATGGTTGTCTCAGTATCTTAATTTTCACTACAGAACTAGAAAGCTCTGCTTCTTTTTTTCTGGAAGGGGAAAAAACCCCACTTTTTGGTGTGCCTCCTGACTTTTAATAATAACACAGACTTCTTTGCCTTGCAGTGAACCAGTTCCACAAGGAGATTGCCACATCAGATTACGTGAGTTTGCTTCATTTCCAGGCAGTGCTATTTAATATACATCTGCTATGTAATAGATGCAAAAAACCAAAATGATTTTCAGTTGCGTTAGTCTTTATTGGATCTGACCTCTGGTCTAGGAGGTGAAGGGAGAGTGGAAAATGAAAGCTGATTTGGTATTAGCCCACTATTCATATTAGAAAAAGTAAACGCTTTTGCGGTTTTCCTTACAGAGGTGTCTTTATTCATTTGACATGCCTTTAATAACTAATTCTAGTTGTCTGGTTGCCAAGATAGATTTCCTACAGGCAGACTTAAAAGTGATTTTGTCCTCTTTGAATGCATGGCTTCAAATGATCCCAGAACAGCAAACATTAAACTTCCCCCTAGACCTTGAGATTTTCTGAAGCGCTGTAATAACATAAAAGGATAAGACTATTAGAAAAAAATAAATAAATGAATTAAGCATGCTCCATATGATATGAGCAGGACAATAAAACTCCTTGTTTTTCTGTCCTAGCTAATATCTCCTTTCTAGTGTTGGACATATGCTGTGGATTTCTCACTATGCCCGTTTTATGGATTTCAGTATCACCATTCATAGATGCCTGGGGATGAGAATGTTTTGTAGGTTTCATCTGAAAGCAAGGAGCCAACAGACGCCAAAACCTTCATTTCACAGATGGCTTTGTCACGGTTTCTTTCTCACATTATCGCAGAGCTTTAAATATGTATCTGGTATGTCTATGAGCATATGTAAAACTGGCATGTGAACTGTGAAGTAGGATGTCTTCCTTGTCGTTTAACTGTGCTATGCACGTAAAGCAATTAGGAGCAATTTTCAAACTTGGCTTCATACAAAACCCAATTGAGCTTGGGTCTGCTTGTTGCTTAGAGAAAGAGCATGAGAAAGAATATTGTAATTTCCAGGCATGGACTCACACTGTCAAGGGGTATATCTGCTATGGGGCTGTCCCCATGCATTTTGGGTTAAGTTTGGTTAAAATTTGGAAGTTGGCTCTCTAGTATACTGATAAGCAAAATCCACCTGCTCTTTGGGTTACTGAAGCCTAATAAGGTATTCATTACTCTACAGGTAATTACTACAAAGCTTTTTACCTCAGCTAAGTTTTAAATGAGCTTGGTTTGGTAATAGAAGCAGCCTTGCAGCTGAGAAGGACTCAGGCAGACTTAGTTTTTCAGCTGAGGATCTTGGTGTTGCCATAGACAGGTTGTGCTTAGTGACAAGGTCACCTCATTCACTGCAAGGAGTTTCATCTCTGTCCTGCATTGCACTGAGCAGACAGACCAGTCCCGATCTCTCCCTGAAGTTGAGTAATTTAATTGTTGCCTTCTGAGATGCGATTTCATAGGATGCCACACACTCTTCCTCCCAGGCCGTGCCCACCAGGTATTTGTCCACTGCTCCTTTGGCAAGCTCTTTAAGCACTGTTGACAAGAACAGTATGTTTTGAAATAAGAGATCACAGCAATAGCTTGTGCAATGGCCATGCATTTCCATTTCACTGTAGAAAATACCTTGTGGATAAGCCTTGGGTCCATCCCGTTTAGCTTTTTTAATGCTTACATCACAGTGACAGCTCAATAGCATTATGTGATTGGTTTGAAGACATGGGTCCACAGAAACAACCAAAGAGGACCTATTTCTGGCAGCTGAATGCAAAGCTTACATCAGAAGTTCTTGTTATTTCTCCTTCCATACATTATCTTACATTTCATACAATGCAATTTAATGTCCTTTCTGTTAATTGGGTGACCTCAAGGCCTTTTGACATGGCTTCTGTACTGCCACTACCACGGTCATCAGCAAATTTTGTCAGCAGTTTCACGTTTTTATGCTAAGGACACTGCTGAAAATATCAAACATGCTCAGTCCAAACTGTGAACAACTCCATGAGTAGCCTCCCATGGAGCTGGTAATACTTCTCAGTCACTAACTCCTCTTAGCCATTTCCCTGTTAATCCTGTTTTTTCTTTTTTTCCCCAGTTTTCCTGATAATTTACTCTCTGACCCTGTATTGAATGTTTACAGAAGCATAGACAGATGAGATCTTCCTTTGACTGGGAGACTGGTTTATTTTCTAAATGAAGCTACAAGGTTTGTAGTTTGGATGATCTGTCTTTGGTAAAACCATGTTGCTTATTACCACATTTTCTAGATACCTCCACATCATTATTTTTTTTTCTTAAAAATTTGCAGCTTCCTCGGTACCCATGAACCAGTAAATGTCTGGACCACTGTATAAATCTCAGTGGTGCAGGGATCCTGTGACATAAATTACATTTCATTTTTAGAGAAAAGCAAAGTCATGCTATACCTCCTTTGCTGCAAAAGCAGAGTTTTTTATGCCAGGAATATGACAAATGTTTGCACTTGAAACAGCCTGCAGCTTATAACATTACCCTGCCAAAATAAAGCTACGAAAGCTAGCTTGCACAGTACAAACCTGTTTAAGGAATTGCAATTTTAAAAGCAGAGCAGTTGTTTTGAAATGCAATTAAATATTTTGGAAAGTTTCTAATAAATATTGTATTATTTTTACAGGACACTTATTCTCACGCCATGCAAGTTATAGCCATTTAATTGTATTTTATATGGTATCAAACTTTCTGCCAAAATGCGGTGTTGGAATGTTTTTCGTTGTTACGGGTCTATCAACATTACATCATTTACTCACTGCATCATGTGTGACACACATGTCTGTGCTTAACCTTTACAGTTAGGATATTTGAGCCTACTTTAATCAAATGTTATACTACTAAATGGGTGTTATTCTTTAAAGCTTCCTTGCTGAGGAAACAGGTCTGAGTTTTCATATGTCCACCCACTAGAGGCTGCTATCAAATTTAATAGAATCATAATTACCGACAAATTGGCATGTACTAGAGGCCAAAATTTAAACTTGGTTGCCTTTGTTCTATTGCCTTAACCCTTGTTTCTCATGCAAGCATCTAAAGGCTGTGGACTGGAAGATGCGTGTCCACACTCTCAGGAAGCCAGTAAGACCAGTGGCTTCTTTGCAGGAGACAGAATGAGAAAATGCTGAAGTTGTTCAAATGCAAAGATATCTTTCTTCCCTTATAGAGGTGTGTGTGGATGTCCCCAGCGCACTCTGCCTCTTCTTCACTGCTATCGATCTAGAAAAGAGACAGGCACCCCTTCAAACAGCCCTTTTAATGCTGCTGTGTGCAAAGCCTTTGGGGTTGGATTTCACACCCCTCAGGATAACTGAGAACAAGATTTGCTCAGTTACTGAACAACACAGTGCAGCTACCAGTAACCTGTCCCACAGGGACCTTTATTCTGCGATCCTTTGATTAAGCTGATGACTATGTCTCCGTTCTGAGCCTTAGGTGATAAGTTACACAGCAATTTATGCCATCTTTTGGGAAACTCAGGTAACTGGGAAGGGTTTCTTTGGTGAATGTGACTTGGTAGTGTGGGAAGAGATGAGCTTTATGAGCACCTTTCAGAACAGAAGGAAATCATAACCTACACAAAGAAAAGCTTTGGCTTAGAAAACCCTCTCCTTCCTCTCTCTTTGCTCAGTCTCCCCAGGTGTTTGTCAACTGTGCAAATGTATAAGACATACACATAGCAAAGACTATCCTAAAAAGCAGGTGCAAGACTATGGTGAGAGTCCTATCAAGTTTCTACTTCCATTTTTTTCAGTAAAGTTCAAAAAAGAGTGTATTGCAAATCCCAGGCCAGGACTTGAACACGGAGGTAGCACCACAGTGCTGCGCTGGGAGGACACTGAAAAGCCCCTAGACGTGTCACTGGCGTAGACCCATGTTGTGCAGAGCTCACTAAAGGCAATGAAAAAGACTCTGCAGGGCAACTCAATCAGGCTCTGAAGCAGAAGAATGGGGCCACTGAAGTCAACCTGATTTCACTTGCTTAAAGTAAGTACTATACTTAGGTACGTTGTGGAGTTTGAGCTAAAGGTTCAGTCCTGATGTTAGTGAGACCAGCAGAGTCGCCTCGCACAACTTCTTAAAGACAAGCTCCAAATCCAAGGTCCTTTCCCACAGATTCCTGCACTTCAAGCTTCTTCTGCCCTGTCCTAATCGAGATAGAGACCTCAGGAAGGCCAGTTCAAATCCACTGTGAAACAAATGGAGACAGCCATTTGCTTGTCTGGATCCTAGAAAAATCTTTGCATCAAAGATAATATATAGATATACATATCAAACGCTGTTTTCCCAGGAAAGAAGGAAGACAGAGCATGGGTGAGCTATCAAGTTAAAGTTCCTCTCTTGATTAAGTCCGTTGGTTTAAGTAAATACAGATTTTAAACAACATTATAAAAAGTATCTTTTGCCAGATGGTATGTTTGTAAATACCAAACATTAATTGAGAAAGACTGTTACCTATGAACCTGTGTGAAGCTAGAGGAATTATTGGAGGGTGGGGTGTAGGGGGTCGGCTGGTTTATTGCTTGACTAATCAAAACATTTCAGTGCCATTAATTACGCTCAATGGCTAGGCCTGTATGTGGGTTAAAGTCTTAAAAATTATCTGATTTGCAGCTCTTTTCTATTTCATTTTGTAGGTAGTGTAAGTGATTCTGTGTCATGAGAAAATGTATACAACACTGATAAATCCATAAAGTATTTGACCTTTAATCAATCCTAATATTTTCAATCCACAGAGCCTTCTTAAATGCCTGTAACCTTGGCCCTTCCACTCCCATTCATCACAATTACTGTTCGAGCTGTCTGATGCAATGCACAAAGCATTGCACGTTGACATCCAATATTTTATCATTAATAAAATAAAAAAAAAAGTAAGAAACTTTCCAAGTATTTCTGCTGTTCTGATATTTTCCAGTGCAGTGCCCAGGAGAGGAAAAGGGACGGTTTTGATTTATGTTAGTGCTAGCAGATACTGTTAATTAGTGTTTACAGTTAGCAGAATGTAGATATAGCTGATTCTCTAAAAACTTGATTCTTGATGCTATGCTAATTTTCAGTGATTGTTAACCTTTTCATACTGAGAATAGGGTTTGTAAAATAGTCAGGCAGACAGTATGGATTGCATTTTAAACAAGAGTTTAAGGAACCTGGAACAGTAGTATACATGAATTAAGAGAGCTTTAGACCAAACCTTGCAGACCTTATTCATGCTAGAATACATGAGTTGGGGCTAGTAGGATTGTTACAAAAAATCTAACATTTTCTCCCATCCCCCAAGACTTTTGTTATTGTCTTGATCAAACACTGCAGTGATGGATGGAAATGCTAACAAAGTTTACCCACAGAGGGGTTGGTTTCTGTTGATGGCTGAATGATTCAATGCAGAGAACACTGGACTCCTTGTGGAGGAACTTGCAGTCCTGCTGCGCACCCAGGCAGTTGCTTTACCTTTCTGGGGCCTTTTACTCTCTGTGCGCCTTGTCAGTGAAAATGTCAAGATTTTTTTCTTGGACAGTCTCCCTCCACACACATTCCTCTGCCAAGTACAAAGAATAACACATTTGGATTGAGATAAGTATGATAAAAATAAATATTACTGAAATTTTCCCTTGTGTAGTATTGGCTTTCACATCACCTGTGATTCACAACCCCTGTGAGGCAATAGGTGCTGCCCGGGATTTTTGCTGAAAGAGAACTTCCATTTTCTTTGCATTCTGAATGAGATACGAGTTCTTGGACCTCTCCTATATAAAAGCACCGTTTGGATATGTTATCCCGCTGCTATTTGTCCAGTTTCAGACCTATAATATGCTCCCCTGACCTCTCACACCCAGTACCAAAATACTGTTTCATTAGAGTCATAGAATCATAGAATCATTTAGGTTGGAAAAGACCTTTAAGATCATCCAGTCCAACCGTAAACCTAACACTACCAAGTCCACCACTAAACCATGTCCCTAAGTGCCACATCTACATGAGTTTTAAATAGCTCCAGGTATGATGACTCAACCACTTCCCTGGGCAGCCTGTTCCAATGCTTGATAACCCTTTCAGTGAAGAAATTTTTCCTAATATCCAATCTAAGAGTATTCTTTACATATATATCTCTCTTTATATGTACACCTTTATATATATGCATTTATATGTATATATTTTTCAGAATAAGGAGGTATCTTGACCTCCTGCAGCGAAAGGTCAGAAGTGCAAAGAAACGGCAACATTAAGGTTTTTATACATTTAAGTTCCATCTTAGCTGGAAGGGTTTTATGTTCTCTTTCTCCATTTTGTAGATTTTTCTTAGCATAGTTTTTATAGGTCTTAACAATTTATTAGCAGGACTTACACTTTTAACGGAAATCATGAAAAAATGACATGGGAATATGATCTAAGTCCTCCCTCTCCCCCAGTGATAGTTCTCTGTTTTTTTTCCAGCTATTTTGCCAAGCCAAACAAAATGATTGTAACCGAGCACTGATGTGTAAGAATTAGCATGATATGTCTCTGCAATGCTGGATGGAAGAATGAGCATGATTTCATTTTTACTGCAGTTACCCTGTAGACTCTTCCTGCCTCTGCAGTTTTGTGTGGGTGGAAGTTTCATAGGAATGCCATGGAAAGGTTTAGAGACTTTCTGGCCAGGTTGATCACTAGCCTTTCTGACATTCTGCCTCTGTTGACAAGACTGTCTGATATTAATTACAAGATAAAAATCTCAGCCTGCCCTGGAGAGCTCAGGGATCACATCATTTGAGTGTGGGAAATATGGACTGTAGCATTATTGTACACGGGGTACCCACAGACTAAAGTGCCAGACCTCCAGTTCTGCATAAAAGAGGTTCTGAGAGAACGTTGTAGGTGTAGAAGCAGACAAAATTGGTTAATTCTACTGTCTTTAGTGGAACTAGAGAATGCTAAAGGAGCTGATGATAACCTATTCCTAAATAATAAAAACTGTGGCAGCAATTCCATTCTGCTGAGTACTGAATATCCTTAATTCCCAGAAGAAAATGGCTGATCATCAGAACTCATGTTTTCTGCCATTCATGCAGAAGACATGAAGTTTGAGAGGTCCCAAAGAACACCCATTCCCTTTACTTCATTTATGTACAAAAACTCCATTGCATAGATTTTGCACGTTTTTATAAGGCTTACTCAGATAGTACTTGCAGCTTTGTTTCAACCTGGCATAAAATGAAGTGGCAAAGGTTTTTGTCTGTGTCTATGCTGATAAGGTTTTCCATGATGGAAGCTCTGCAAAGAGCCCATCTTAATAGCAGCTCCAGGTACAAGATTGAAAATAGCTGAATTTAGGTTGGAAATCTTCTCAGAGTTTTGTGGAACAATTAGGTCTTCTCCAGTCAGTGATGTAGGATACTAGAAGTAGTCTCAGATATTTACCAGTATGTGGCTAAGTTGTTTTCTATACAGTGGCTAATTGCATGGCTGGTCTATGACTCCACTTGTGTTTCCATAAACTCTTCCACGTTGCCCTGTGGGGGGAAACACCTAAAAGAAGCTCTTCTTGTGATGCCACCATACTGCTGAAGAGGCTTTGACTTGTAGATCAGAAGATCTGACATTTAATCGAGTACTGTGACCTCTTCCTTCCTCTCTTTGACTCTGCAGATATATACGTCCTCTAAGAAATCTATTGTTCTTGGCCGCTGTAGCTCATGTTATTAGTCCCATATTTTAGGGAAAAAGCATTGCTCATATTTGTGAATAAGGAGTACTATTGCATAGCTCTTGATTGTCCAGAATTCAATCTGCTGCTGAAACTGCTTTTTGCTGCTTTATGTCAGAGATGCAATGCTGGTGGAACTAATGTCTTGTCATAGATGTGTATGCATTAGTTTCATTGCACATTGAACATATAATTGCTACTGAAGTGCTCGTTTATTACTGCCTGAAGTTGTGCCAGTTCTCTAGGAATAGATCTGTGAAAAMTGTCACTGGAAGTGTTTACCTGGGAAGTGAATGAACTGGACTCAATGATGGGCAGGGTGTAAGCAGGGTGGGTATCAGGGGAATGGATCCCACTGTCTGATACAGTCCTCCTTATAGGCGGATTTTATGATGGGGTTTCTGGGCATCTGCATGTGGCAGCCATTTCTCCTGAAGCCTGCCTTCTTTTAAATCCCCACCCCACCCCATTGCGCAGAGGAACTGTTCAAGCTGAGGTGAGACGCCCTTTTTGAGGACATGCAAGTGGTCATAAGTTTGCTCCTCAGACAAGTGTTTGGGATGTTAATAATAGTGTTGCCTGAGTAAATGGAGCAAAATTCATCCCTCATACTCAACTTTCTTCTCCCCTGCATGTGTTTCCTTACTGCTTGAAGCCAGTGTCCTTTCTCCTCCCATTCTCTGCCTCCTGTTTCCTTTCATACCCAACACTCATTTGAAAAAGCCAGCCGTATAAAGGCACTGAAACTGTTTATCTTGGTAGAGTGAGCATCATCTGCGCTGTTCAGCTCTTTGCCTTAAGTCTTTTGTGTCTCCTTTTTCTGAACTTATTTCCTTGAGTCTTGTTGCTTAACAACCTGACTTTTTATCCAGATACTAAATTCATAGCAGGCGACCTTCCCCTGTAACMTCTTTCTCTCCCAGTCTGAGTTTTTCTGAGTTCTTGTCCTTTTTTCTTGTTTTGTTTTGGTTTTTTTTTTTTTAATTGTCCTTTTGGGGAAGTCCTGAAGCTGGTTTTGGAGGTCAGTGGCCTAGGACAGATTATGCCTAATTGCTCAGCAAATACATTCTCAGGCCAAAGTGTGGTTCCAGACCAGAGAAGAGAGACCTGGTAGACTGGTAACAGTAATCTCTGAAGATGAACTGAAGTTCATCTATTCCTGCATGAACTTTCAATAGGTTTATACTGAATTTTCTAACTGCAGTCCTTTCTTTCAGATGCTAAGCTGAATGACCTCCCAAGGGTAGGGCCAAAGGAAATGCATATCACTTTTCCACTGCCTTTAGTGTTCAAAAGGTTTTACAAGGATCTAATTAAATATGATTCTTCCTGTGTATTCTGACTTGTGAGTTTAGGGTGTCCCCCTTCCCCTGCTTTGTGCAAAAGGGAGAGGTGAGAAGGTGTATTTCACCCAGCAAGGCAGAAAATGTTCCTTTTGAAGATATTTATGAGTATGTTGTGGTATATGAAGGTCTCCTCCCTAAAATTCCTATAAATTTGCTTAGTAATGTCCCTTGAAAAACTCGGGAACCCTGAAGTAAAAATACACGCAAGTTTTTAGTCTGTAGAGCTGCTGGACTTATCCTGTGAGCTTGGCATGTTCCTGTGGACCTACCTCCCCTCAGCAGGAAAACAGAGTTGTGTGGGTAGTGCTGCATCACATAGGAAAGCCAGTGAAACTAAAATAAGAAGATAAATCTCTTTGCCAGGAATTAGTAATAAAATGAAACCTGCATCCAAGTTTCTATAAGGAATGAAATGATACACTTCCTTTCCAATAGATGAATCTGCAGAGGCATTGTGGTTATTCATGTCTACACATATTTATATATGGCAGCTTTATAATTGAAATATCAACAGCTCAGAAACAAAAATCAAAGTAAATACGTTTTCCTTCGTTTGAATTCTGTAAACTGTTCACAGCTGTTACTTCAACTGTGATGTGGGAATATTCTGTAAAAGGAGAGGAAACTTCATGGGCTGAAGTTCAGTTCCTACGTATTCCTCCAGCAGTGGCTTATGATAGTGGCTTGTGCGTATGTGGAGGGGCCTGAGTTTCCCCCTGCTAAGCTCACAGAGCTGCAGGAAGTCTGGGCTTGTACGGATATGTACCTTATATGTGTTTTATACTGCTGCTAAGTGAGAATGAAGCTCCACTGTGCTTGCAGACCGTTGAACAAACATGCTGTGGTGGTTGATGAACGTTACTTTTGGGGCTCACACTGTCTGGGTTACATGATGTGGGGGAGAATGCTATGTTTCCCAGGGGGAACATGGGGAAATCTGGAGGAACCTGTTCATCTCCTTTTCCAACCCTCTGACACATTCAGTGCAGTGAAATCCATCACACAAGGGTTTCTCCAGGTACAGGGCCATCACTCCCTGACAGTATGTGCATTTACCCCCATTTCTCATCCCCCATGGTAGTGGCTCCATAATCTTTGGAGATTTGATATTCCAGAAATATTGTCAAAATCATGTGTCATTGTAAGATTTCACACACACAGAGTTATGAGATTTGAAAACATGTACTTCCATGAGCAACAGGGCTTAGCAACCCTGTGGTGCTCTCTGATATAAATGCGTGAAACTGTGGTTGAACCTTACGAGGAACTTTTCTCTCTTTAGAAGACTCTCTTCTACCACACTGCCTCTTTTTGCAAAAACCACAGAAATTTAACAGCTTTGAGATGTGGGCCTTCAGGTGGGACTCAGCTCCAGATGTGCAGAACTGAGTCCACACACACAGTATTTAAACTGGTGTATCTACAAGAAAGCTGTATGCTTACCTATGAGCTACGACTGAGCTCAGCTCCCGCTATTAGCAGCAGAGATGCAACCAATATGATCAGTGTGTCTCACCAACCAGCTGTAAGTGATTGAATTCGCTGTCTCGCTGTTGGCAAGAACGGTAGATCAGACATATAGCTCATGTGGCTGAGCGTGGGGCTGATCCCATGTTTTATTTCAAATATGGGTGCAATTGGTCAAAGGGCTATAAAGCTATTAAGAAGGGATTCAGTAAGATTATACGAGAGTATGGATTTAGCACTGTTTTCCAGGGAAGCTAGATCTTGTATAATTAATACCTTTTATTTGTTTTGCTTCTGATGCCTTCAGGTGTTTTTGGGTCATATAATCAAGTTTTCCTCATTACCATATGGGATAAAATTCACATTCCTGTAAAGCAATAAAGACAAAACCAAAAACCTGCTCTTGCTTCCGGAAGCTGAAGATGTAAAAACACACCAAACACTTAAGCGTTGTAGTCAAATACTGAGTTGGCAATGCTGCTGCTGTTCTCTTATACCAGGATATATAGTGCACGCTCCCGCAGAAAGCAACAGTGTTTAGCTTCCAGAGAGCGGACCCAGACTTCTCTAAGAAACCCAGCAACCACAGCAGAGGCAGATTGAAAGGATCCCCTAATGAGTGAATATATACAGGGCTTTTAGTTCCCCATCTGCTGTTTTGACAAATACATGTGAGCTGTTTTGCCAGCAGATATCACTATGTGTGTCCAAATTACAAGTGAGAATGAGAGAGAAAAAGCATTTCTCTACTCATAAATGACAGGCAGATTTAAGAATGCCTGCTGGAGTATATGTGCATTATTAGGCACGTTTTTAATTCTTTTGTCAACCTCTATTATGAGGTTGTTTCACTTCAATGGAAATTAAAACATGATTTTTCCCCTTCCTATGTTCTCTTTTTTCGTTATACATTTTTTTAATGTGTTGCTTGATCATGGCCCCTAGAACGATATAAAAGCCTTTAACTGTCTGAATTGAACTACTGTGGCCTTTCTTGTCAAAAAAAGCTGCTGGATTTATTTCCGTGTACATTGACACTATAAAATGTTACTTTTTTTTCTCTCTTCTGTAGGCAAAGAGCAATAATAATCAAGTTTCATTGTCATTTCAACCTTTGTTCTAAAACATTATGATGTGTAGAAAATTGATTAACTGGAATTTAGTATATACAACAAAAGGAAACTTTGTTGAAATCCAGAGGACCATTTCTGTTCATTTGATAAATGTATTAGTTTCTTTGGTTTCCTGAATTACCAGGTAAGGGGCAACATTTTCCAGATCTAACTAATTTTACTCAAACATATGAAAGACAAATACCAGAAGTCAAATCTAACATATTCTTCCCAGGGGCCTTAAAAAAAACCACCCCAAAATCTTTATTTTGAAAAGCTAAAGTAAGAGTTCAAAATTAAATGGATGACTCATGTGAGACGTGAACTGAACAACACATCAAGCTGTTGTACCAGCTGAAATGGCCTGGGTTTCCTCAGCACCATTAAAGAAAAGAAACAAGAGGTGAAAAAAACAGATTGCTGTTTTATTCCACCTATGCAAGCATCACCGTATCTCAGACTCTCAACAAACCAGACCCTCTACGATGAGCTCTCTGTGCAAGGGTGAGGGCATTTAGCCTCATGGCTACAGAGACAAATTTTGCTTCCTTTGTCTCTCCTGGGCATGGAGGGGCTGAGGGTTGGACACGGTCCATAGGAAGAGGATGCTGCTCAGCACTGGTGGCCCTGCAAAGCCTTTACTCACAGTGGCAACCCTACTGCTTCCAGCTGCAGCTCTGCAGTCATATGTTATTCCTCCGTAAACCTATTCCCTCCTGCTGCTTGCTTTCCTGGATGTGGAGCACAGCAGAAGGCTACCATCCCATCCTAAGGAAATTCTTGGATTTGTAGACTCACAGTCACATGCAAAGGGACCTACTGGGGTTTGCTATGAATCTTGGCTGTGTGATACAGCAGCCTCTGCAGTCAAGTAGCAGGAGGAAAAAAGCAATTGTAAATAATAATATTAGTTATCAATTCCCTGACGTGACCATAGTATGTTTCTTACTGAAGGTAATTAAAGAGGAAATCATGTTCTTGTCTCTGATATGGCAGAATGCAAACACAGTAAAAATTATAGCATACGATGCTGCTTTTTTTTTTTTTTTTTGTGAGTAACAATAATTTTAAGCAAATGTAAATGTTCCCAACTGGGCAAATGAGAATCCTTAATTTAATCTTCTGTAGGAGATATGTTATAGTCCCTACCAAATATTAACCACCACCTCTTGATGCACAAAAGATCCCTCTCGCCAGTGTCAGTCACATTTATTTCAGTCTAGACAAAATAGCTCCTAGGTGTCGCAGGAAGAAACAATGGCATCTGAGTGCCTCCTGAAGAACATTCAGATCTTGAGCATATTTTGTTTTGTGCTGGAGTTGAATTTGATGTAATAGGTCTGGAAAAATAGAGAGCTGTCTGCCTATATACACAGCCAGGTTTTTAGTCCACATGGGGAATGAGACCCAAGCACCCAGCCACTTTTTTCATGCCTCTGTCAATTTAAAGTGCATTTTTAAATGAACAGTGGGGTTATTTGGGTCTATTAATTACAGTAATTGTTTCCTGCGTGGAAACCACATGTATGAGATGTGAAAGGCGCGTGTGTGTGAGAGGGAACGCTGGCGTGTGTGAGACTGGTGCAATTCCCCTTTGAAGATTTTTTTTTTATCCCTAGAGAAGGAGCTTGTAATGAGCAACAACATTTACACTGAAGACTTCAATGCTCCTTGTTGCCCCATCGTTGCCTTGCCTTTCGCATGGAGATTAAAGCCAGTGGTTGAAGCTGCTCCTCCTTTTCCCATGTGGCTGATATAAATTCTACATCAAATAGAAAGGAGGAAGGGCAGGTTTCGCTGTCAGCAAAAAACGAAGGAGAGGTCTGACACCAGCAGGAGCAGGGGCTCAGTTCTCATTAATCTGGAGGGCACCAGAAGAGTAAAAATAAAACCTCGGGAAGATGCCTACTGTGCCCTTTAAACAAAGAGCCTGTGATTGGTATAATAAGAAGAACAGTGTTGATAAGTACATGGGAAAATGCTTTTCATAAGGCTTGCCTACTGACGGATATGATGGGAAACTCATGCAGATTTTGATAGTTTGTATAAAACTTGAATGCTGTGGCTTGTGCATTATGGAAGTACAATAATGATTCTGTAGTTCAGTTTCTGACCTGTTTTCTATTACAAGTCTCTCCCTTTTAACTTTCACAAGAAAGCCTTCTTTCTGCCCGATTATGGTATTTTTCCTAGCACAGAATGATGCCAGAGGAAAATTGTTTGGGGAAAGTTTGGGATTAGTCTCAAACTTTGCAGAATGTTATTTCCCCTTTTACATCTCCTTTTGCTGCAGTGACACATCTCAAATGTGGCTCAGCCCATGTGCTTTCCTAACCGCCACCCTGTGGAACAGCCCAGTTTAGAGAGAAGAGTGGAGGGATGGAAAAATGTTCAGCAACACATCCTGATAGAGAGCAGCCAGGCAGCGCGGTTTTATTGAATTAGGGAAGAGCTATGCGGGGAAGAGAGACAGTAGATCTCCCAGGATATCTAAGAGTAGATAGTTAGCCCTTAAGCTGTGTAGATAGTTTGTATGTTGAAGTCATGGCACAGACATAAATTGCTCCTCAAAGGCACTAGGGTTCATAGTTTATTTTGCTATTCTCTCAGCTTGATTTTAGAAACATTTGCATATTCTCAATTCTGTTTTTTTCCTTCTGTGCTGAGGCCTTGTTCTCTGCTCCTCCGTGGGGTACATGAATAGCAGAGTCTCTGTTCTGATGTACCCAGAAGTATAAAAGCAAAAGGTGTAGAGTCAGGACAGGGTTTTTTATCCACCACTTAGTTTGGGATGGTTCCTGTGCATGAACATGGCAAAACTTACTCTCAACACAACTGGGACAATAAACGGTCAGAAATCAGCATTTTAGCTACTCTAATCAATGCTGTTTTCCCTTCTTTCTTTCCCCTTTTTTACCATGGAAATTTTTATAGTTCTTAATACTGCTCCTTTTATCCCTTCTCACCCCAATGGAAGATATATGCAAAGACTTCAGGGTTCAGAGGCAAGGCTATGAAATAAAACTCTCTTTGTTAGTTAAACTAGAGATTTGAACCACCGGAGAAGATTGTTAGGAAGGTTTTAGGCCAGGGGAAACTTTGGTACTATTCAAACACGGAGGAACCCAGGTTGCACATCAGGGAAGATTTATGTCAGCAGTGAGACTCAACTAAAAGGAAATCACAACATTTTCTCTCTCAAAAACCCTGTTGCTACCTAATATTGTTTATTGTCTTAGTAGTTAAACTATTTCAGGCTTTTGCCAGAATTTAACTACACAACTGATGATATTTGAGTCTCTACTGCTTTTGATGAATAATAGGTGTTCCTTTGAAGCCACTCCTTTAGTACCAGGTGGCATCACATCACATGAGCACTAAATATCCAGCTGGGCCAAATGAAGAAATAGCTGGGCTTAATGTCAGGGCTAGTGGCCCTCTCCTCCTTTTGTCAGGAGGCAAATTTTGTAGTTCTGCCTAATGTTCATTCAGTGAGATCAATGGCAATCTTTAATCTTTTTGGCTCTGTTGTTTGTGCACCACTTGATGGGACAGGTTTCTCATGGCAGTTTTCTTGTGGCAAAGTCAGAACGGAAGGAAATTTGTTCTCACCTGGGCTTGATCACCAGAATAAGGAGACTGAGCTAGTTTTTGTGATGTGAGTATTCCAGGGGAGAAATAACTCTGGTAGATACTCTCATGTTAGTGCACTGATACACAAAGGATAAAGTTCTTGTGACCAGAAAAGGTAAGTCAGAAAGAGATTAATCTGATGGGGAATCTGTGATTGATTATACCAGGTGTTTTGGGTGAAAGTGAAAAATAAAATATGTTCTTCCTAAAACTTTAACTTCTTTTGAAATACTGCATATTTGGAAGTATTTTTTGTGATGACCAAGTAGTCTACACAAGTCTTAATATAGTAAGATTTAATTAAAATGAAATAGTTGAATTAATTCTTTTAAATGTGTAATTTAAAGTAGCGTCTTCAATCAAACGTATAAATACAATAGTCTTTGTAAGTGAACTGCATCAGCCTAATGGCTTGCTATGTTTTTTTATTTGCTTTATTAACTAAGAAGAAACAAACTTCTGTATGATTAAAAGTTCTCACAGTATCAGGGGATATTAATGGGCAATTATATTTTGAGTTTAAAATGGATTGATTATTCCTTTCCAAGAGAACACCAATGCACAGACAAACTGCACAGAAATAACATGTCAGTAATATCACACTACTGTACAGATTTTAAAGATAATTTCCATCTGGCAAGCAGACATTCAGGAAGGAACTGTTGTTAGTGCGGCTTTCACACAGACGAAGTTTGTAAGGAATAAAACCCAGCTTGAAGCTTCATTTCTACTTCTCTCAGTTGGCAAATGTAAATATACTCTAGATGTTTCTTAAAGAAATTGAGCACGAATAACCGATAAGGAAAAGCTGAGTTTCCTTTCTTGTTCCACTGGAAGTTTTGGACTACTCGGATGGTGCTTCCAGAGAACAAGAGCCAAACAGAAAAACAAAAGGAATTCCAAAATGACAACTACAAACTAAGAAGAAAACATGCTCTGTAAATATTAATACTTCACTGAAAACTTCAATGTGCTCTACAAACGTCAGTTAATTTAACCCCTGTGAGGGAAGATAAATAATAAAAACCTCATTTACAAATAAGAAGGCAGGAAGAGAGGCTGGGCCTATCGAAATGATATCCCTGCTGACTTTGGTGGTCTCTGGAGAAGGTCCTCTCTAATCTGTGCAAGGTCAGGGCTGATGACTGCCACAGGATGCAGAAGAGAGCCAGGCTCTCTTCTGTTCTTCACTACAATACTGACCCAGCGTTATACAAGGTAAGATAATGGAATGATACATAGGTGTTCACTATAAAACACATTGAGTTTGACTGTTTCCTTAATGTACATACTCATTGATAAACATGAGTAATAATACTCTCTGTTACTGTAGAACCATTTGACCTGAGGTATTCAAGGATTATTTACAGAAGACGCACAGCAAATTTTGGGAGGGAAGAAAAATTAATCAGACAAAAAACATATGGTACTTCTAGTAAACATACTGTAATCAGAAGTTGTCTTTGCTCATGGAATTGAATCTAAGAGTAACTGCTACTGGTAAACAAAGTAAATATTAAATCCAGCAAAAGGAATGGATAGAGCTGGTTGAAAGATATAATTTCAAACTGGAATGGTAGCTGAAATTTCAAAATTTACTTCAACCTGAGCTGAAATGAAGTGTCAGTCTCAGAGTTTTACTTAGAAAACCAAAAAAAAAATATTAACAATGGTATTAAAATATGTTCAACTGTATTGAAATTTTCTATTTTAAATGGTGATGAAATCAAGATGTTAATGTAAAATATTTTGACATTATTCATCCCCATTCTGTAAAGGAAGAAAGGTTTCCTCAAAGTGTTTGATTATGTCATTGATTTTTATAACACTTCAGCGTCATAGTTTAAGGAATAGATTTGACTGACACATGCTTAGTCACAAGGAAACATGCAGCTAATGATTCATAAGCACCAATGGACCTTGTCTTTGAAGACCACCTGTACAAGTGCACATTAAGCATGTTCCAGGCTCCTTATGAGATCTCTTGAGATCAAATAGTTTAAGAAAATAGGGTTTGTAGTCTTTACCACTAATAGGAGTTACATGAATGTATCTGGGGAACAGCGTGCCTTACGGATATTTTCTTATTTACATTCAGTATTGCCTTTCCAATGGCAACTGTAGATTTGTTCTCCATTTTGTAGAAAGCTGATTTATATGCTAATTGGCTCAACGTGGTTCACTGAAATGAAGGCTTGTTTTAAAAGGGAACAGTATTGTAACTGAACCTGGTAAGCGTGGGAGACAGCTGTCTGCAGTTCATAGTTTGAAATATTGTTTTAACAATTGTTTCTTTCCTTTTCTTAAATCAGTGGTAGAATATTGCCATTATGGGACTTTAGGTAGAAACACCTATTTCTTATAAGAGAAACAGACTTGCAGAGGGCGGAGCTTGGAGTGTGGCGTCTGTTAGTTATTTTCTCAATCAGTCACAAACTGGGATCTGAATTCTAACAAATTCCCCTTTTCAGTTGCAAAAGTTCTTCAGGAAATGGGATTACACTGAATTTAGAAATGTTGACCGTTTACAACTGGTGCCAAGCTAAAAGAGATGTGTTAGCCTGTGGCAGTGGTGTGGCTCCATGCTTGGCTCTGGGGAAACAGGATATTGTGCTTCGGGGTCACATACAAATCCACCGCCAATCTGGATCTGAAAAGAGCTGCTCTTTGAAAGCTTCTTGCCTGTTGATGTGGAACGAAGTCTATATCCTGAATGACAGTCCTTCATCATAAAACTTACCTATGCTGTGGGAATTAACTGACACTTATAAGTCAAATCTAAAATTGGGCTCAGCATTTGTTGTCACAGTACCTTGGGCATTGGTTTGACTTTGAAGTTGTATTTAGATTCCTTGCAGTTAGACCTGGGGCATCCCTTCATCTGTCACACGCAGGCTCTCAGCCTCGTGTAGGCAGRGGCAGCCTCCAGACGTGCTGGAGAGCATTCGGCAAGGGCAAACAGTGGCTCGTGCGCAGATGGCCTTTAGTAGACGGGCAATTATACTGAGAAGCTGTTAGTAGGGAAGCAGGCAGGGAGGGAGGCAGGCATCTGCAGAATAGCTTGGATGCAGTTCAGACATTTGCACAAATGGTGAAAAGGAGTTAGCTAGGAACAGCCAAGCTAGAAAACTTTGTCTCTAGTTGAGCAATGAGCTTCAAAATGAAGGAGAGGAGGAACAAACAGGGCTTATTTCCTCTGCGTCAAACAAGGTAAGGCTGGCTGAGTTGGAAAGGCCAGGTTGGGCAGGTAGGTCAGAAAATACAGCTACATGTCAATGCAGAGGGTGAACTGGTTGGGTACTGAAGTCAAAAGTGGTTGGTCTCTGTGCTGGGAGCTGGAAGTGCTCACTGAATCTAAAAATTTGTCAGTCTACTTGGAAATCCGAGTATACACTAACTTGCCTAATTTTAGCTAGCCAAATTTTAATGTTTTGCCCTAAAGCCCATTTGTTTTTGTAATCACCTACAGAATTACTGCAGGGCATAAAGCTCTGAGTTTAACAAATTCTGGGTAAATAAGGGCTTGATTCATCAGTATTTGCCAGATTAAATAATTTCTTAGTACACATCTTTTAGACCCCAAGATTTCTTATGGTCCTGCATAATAAACTGTTTGTGCAATTAGCAATAAATTTGTCACTGTAAGTCATTCTTTAAAGCTGGGAACAAGTATAACATTTATTAGTGTGTTAGAGTTCGCAGTTAAAAATAGCTATCCTGTTTTCATATAGCGAGTGCACTTTCAGGCTTGTTTTCTCCAGCTCTGTAGATACAGGGAAGGTGACAGAATCAGCGTGAATATGTGACAGAAAAAGGTATTCTTTGTGTAGAAATGAAGTTTATTTGTAACATATTGTGATAAAGGAAAATCTGCAAATTTTGGCTTCATTGCCACCTCTTTCAGCGTTGTATTTTGGGCTTTAACGAGTGTTTAATGCTACCTGTTCCAATTGCAATAGGCCTTACCTGAAATGTGCAGTCTGGTGGTATTAATACATTATACAAATATGCAATGTTAAAACATTATGCAACACCAAATACCAACTGGTGCTCAGCATGCAGCTTTAGCGCTCCGTAATTAAACAACACACAGTGAAGGACTTCACAGTATTCAATGTGAAGAAAGTTGTCTAGCATGGGCCCCTGAGGTACCAGTCTTGCAGATGTCTTTGCACCAAACTCTACGGTGAAATTGCTGAGATTGCTGCTTGCAGTACTATGAATGGCAGTTAGACATTTACTTTTCATTTAGCATTTAGCATTTACCAGAACTGGTGGTTATTTATTTGGAAATCTCAGACATGAGGTGTTACTTGATTTAGGGAGAAGTCTGTGTAATTTATTACCTCTGGATATCCCTTGGCTCCTTAGGAAATACCTTAATTGATACCATTTTCTTGATTAGCTGATTCCTAATTAAATTTAATATACTGTATATGTTTATTTCATTTGATTTAATTTTGTAATAAATATTTCAGGCTATGTATCACATGTCTATTAGCTTTGAAAAACTGAAACTGATGCAATACAGAAGAAAGAATTAAGCTCACCATGGGCTTCAACCTGTAAGAGGTTGAGGAATCTCTTTTATATCAGTAGGAGAAGAACAATCTGAGCCCTCACAAAATTATACCTGACCTGTGTGTGGAGGGTGGTGGTGGGGAAAGTTGAAGACTGAGGAGGAAGAGGGGGAGACTTGAGGCAAGAAGGATTCCAAAGAAAGGATTTAATTATATTGGAATTAACTCTAGATCATTCAACTGGACTGAAACAAAATTAATTATAAAGCATTTGTTTTGAAGAAGCTGAGCCAGAAAAAGCACAATGCTGCCAAATAATATTTAATAATTGTATTCAAAAATTAGAAAAAGAACCCTTTGGGACTCTTAGTAGATCATTTAAACCAACTGCTCTTTTGATGAAGTATGTGTCTTTCTCAGATTAAATTACAAGGGCTGTCTCATGTTCTCATGAGATTCTGTAAACCTATATTACATTATTTTAGTAAAAGCAAAAGAAAAAGAATTAATTGGTGATCACAGACTTTCTAAGAAAGGGCAGAGTAGAGTTTTAATGAGCAGTTACTCAACTGTCTGTTTCACTGCTTTTCCCCAACCTGAGCCTCACGTTTTCTATGGCACTGGGAGAAACTACTTACTTGAACAATTTCACGTTTCCTGGCCCTGCTCATGTCTTGTAAGTGATGACGCGTCTTAGAAAATACAGCAACAGAAAGAGAATGATGGTTCTTGAGTGAGTTGGGAAAAACACAAGGAAACCTTTTCAAAGAGAGAAAGGGATGTGTTTACCTTTTGCTTTGGCTTCAGCCATGTCTAGACACAGCTGTATGTGCTTAATGGTAACTGCAGAGCTTTGGGGAGAGTCATCTCGCTCATTAATGCCCAACATTAATGCCTCCATGAGGCATTTGAGCCAAGGAAGTGCTAGGCAGTGCCACCAAAACTTCCAGAATCAGGTTTTGCAGGACCTGGCAGTGTGATTATGGCTTCTTGAAAACAAAATCTTGAACACTGCTGATTCATACCGCCAAGTGCCTCTAGCCCTGGGACAGGATGTTCACACACAATGCAACTCTCCCTTGAAGCTCTGTGGGTGCATATTCACTGCTAACTAATTTTAAGCAATACTTCAGTGTTTATGTTGATTTGATGGATAAAGCTTTCTGAGATGTTTTGCATAGAGAATTCAAATGTAGTCACAAATGAGAAAAATGTTAATTGGATTGGACAGCTCTGTGTTAGATTTCAGGTGCCCCACAGCTGTGAGCCTTTTTTCTTTTCAACAGTGTTTTAGTCAAGAAGTGGAATTAATGCTGGGTTTATCTTAACATTTCTGATTTTTCTGGCTTAACATGGCTCCTTTCTTGCCCAGTTTGAGACTCCCACTGGGAGATAATTGAAGTCCCTCCTGGGATAGTTTCTGCAGCAAAGCTGTTTTCTTTTCAAGCTCCCTTTCTGTTTTGCCTCACTTAAAATTGACGGAGATTTGGCTGGACGTGTTGATCAATTTTTAAAAGGGCTATGAGCGACAAAGATGGGCAGAATGGCTGATGTGCAGTGATACCTGGTGCAGTGCTTCTTGGTAAAAAACAAATATGGCTCTCAGATTTTTAGGTGTTAGATTTGTAATTTTTCTACAGTGTTAGGCAGGCTTTCATGTCTTGCATTTCATTAAAACATTTCATACAACATACACTGTGAAGGGTATGCTGTGTGTGGAACAACTTGGAGGATGGAAAGATTAACTTGGCACTTCAGGATCTGGGCTTCTTAATGCTCTCCTAACGTCTGTCACTGGAATTATCCTCACAGACGCTCTTCTCCCAAGATGTTTCCTCTGTAGGGAAATTTGTAGTGCCTCTTCCAGATTTTGGTGGAAGAAACGCCAGTGCTGCCTCTCCTGACTTTGGCTCTACATATGGGTGTTAAATCTCTGTCTGAAGTTCAAATCGGGAACTCTCCCTAAATTAAGAGGGATTTGGCAATCTTTCATGGGCGCTGCAGCTGTTTATCGTGACAATGTATGATCTTAGAAACCTCGTGACAATAAGGGCAAAACAAGGTGAAAAGGAGTGGAAATAAAAATTCATGGCCCAGCTGATAATTGCTGGGTGACACCTTGTGTGTAAGTGCTCAGTCAATATCCATGGCCCTGCTCTTGCCAGACAGTTTAACCCCACCTGGGAAAGGCTGCAGGTTTCCTGGAGGCCTACAACAAGGTCTCTCCCTTAATCCCATATAATTTTTTTTGGCCACAAATTTAATTTTGTCAATCAGAAAGAAATAACAGCAAAATAAAGCTGGGAACTGAAGAATAAAATGGAGAAACAAAAGAAAGCTTGTGGGTGGTATCTTGATGCTGGCCTTGCTTTCCAGAGGAGCAACAGTGCTCCCCTACAGGTAGGGGACCCAGGGCTCCTGTCTGGCTTTCTGCCATGGAACAGGCAGGGCAGGGGTAACATTTCAAGGATATTTAAAAAAACTATAACTACTTAGAAAGCCTGGTCATTCTTGCACATCTCAAACTATCCTGGCCTCTTGGAGCAGACTCAGACACAGAGCAGATCCCAAATGGCTTCCTCCAGGAAGCGCAGGGCTTTGCCACCTCCTGCTCCTGCTGCTGTGTACACGTCCCGACCGTGCTCCTCAAGTACTGCTGTACAATTGCTACATATCAACCAGTACAAGTAAATCTATTACTGTGGCCATTATAATGGCCATAAAGTGGCTATAGAGAGAAAGTAACACCACATCACTGGGGTCTTGCCTTTGAACACRTTCTCAAAGATATAATTAAAACCACCAAGTGCTTATTTCAAAGCCAAAGTTCGGAAGTGATGGGTCTGGCATCATGCCTATTGCAGGAAGGCTAATTACACCATAAATTAAAGTTTTTTTTTTTTTTCCTAACCAAACATTATGACCTTTAATAAAATTGTTTTTACAACCAGCTGTCAATAAATCATCCAGGAAAGCTAGTGAGAAATGTTCTGTGAGCACTCCACTTCTGTGAATTTCATTAGCTGCAGTTTATTTGGTTTTGTGAGCTATGATCGTATTTAAATCTCAAATTAAAAGCCCCGAACCATAAAAACTAATTCAAGAACATTAGCATCTCAGGCTCTGAAAATGAGCCTCTCTAATTGCAGAAATTAGTCAAGATTGTATAACGATCAGGAGGTCATTAAAAAAAAGAATAGTGCGTAGGCAGTGCTTGATTCAGCTACAGCAGCTCCAGAAAACCTTTTTTTGAATATACCCTTAAGGACAGAAAAACGTCTTCAGGTAGATTGATTTGAAAGCATTGTGAAAGCCTTGTAACCTAGCAGTTTGATTTCTCAGACATCAATTTTCTGGCTGTATTTATTCTCTTAGGCACATCAGGCCTTTTGAGTTTGGACACGTGCAAGAAGTTATGCTGCATGTTGTACCATTGTGTGTGTAGCGGTGAACTATGAGGTAACGTCAATAGGCTTTACTTCAGGAGCTCTTTTTGTTTTGCATTCTTAAGGCTCCTGTACTACTTCATGATAATTACAAATATTTGTAGGAAATATACTATACTGCTTGATTTGTGACTTTAAGATGGACATATTTTAAAGCTAGGCATTTTTATTAGATTGGTACCAGAAAATGAAGCTGTTAACATTCTACTCCTCTGCCTCATAAAGCTCTTCTAAGTAGAAGAGGGGGTTTATTTTGTGTTGTAGAAACATCTAGAAAGCCTTTAAGTTTGAATCTGATAAGACAAGATAGCAATCCTTATTCTCAGCTCTTTTTTGGAATTGCAGGTTTCCTCACATTTCTGTTTTCCCCTTCATATTTTTTGGCACGGTCATTTCAAGCCCTTCTTAACACTCACTGTTCATCTGACTTTCCATAACTCATTTGTGTGGAATATGCATCATAAAAGTCAGATATACCTTGCTGAGCTGCGCATAGCTTCCATGAGTCCTTGTTTATACAGTTGCTGACATCTCACACAGATGTCTCTATTATGCCCTGTGGTTTATATTCAGAAGGTTCCCCAGGAATTCATCTGTAAAGTGTGTCCGCTTCCTCTATCATATTTTGTTTCAGGGACCCTAAAATGAATATTTAATTGAAAGGTGAAGGAGAAGATGAGACTTTCTAGCACCTAGAAAGTGAATTCTTTTTTTTACTAGTGAATTTTAAAAATGACCTCTTTTCCTGTACTCTCCCTCTTTTTTTCTTCCAGACTTTTTTCTGTTCCCTGTCTCTTGTCACAAGCATTTGCACATTGTCTGAATCAAAGGCCTTTTGGCACAAAATATGAAAAAAACATATTAAAAAGTTTTGAGTCTTTATTCACCATTGCAGGTTCCCTGGGAAACCTGTTGGTGTGCATGGGAGGCTTCGAGACACCCACACCCCTCCTTCCACGAGCTCTCCTGAGTCTCAGACTGAGACACTGATTTCCCTGCATGTTTTCCTTCTCTGGGTCTCACAAATTGGGCCATTCACTTATTTCTCACCACACTTTTGATCACAGTTGCACACATGCATGCACACTGTCAAAAATAGACATTCACATTGTTCCCCAACTTGCCGTCCCACACATACCAATGTCTAAATGCAGACATACACATGCACACACTTGTCTTTGTCATGGTGATGGAAGAGTCCGTTTTCATTATATGGCTTGATTTTACAAAGTAGGTTCCCTTAGTCTGATAGCATGTTATAGCCTTGTTACTTCTGAAACAAACCACCTTAATGTTTACATTTCTCATATTTGATCTTCAGTTGGAGACTGTTATCATAGCTATTCTGATGATCTTTAATGTTTTCAGACTGAATTTCAATTAATCCAGTGGTTTTTTTCCCTAGGCATTTGCCTGTATGACATGTAACTGTCACTTAAATGCCTTGCCAAAACAGTTTGAAAAACAGGACTCCTACTCCTGTCCCCTAAAATCAAATACCGAAACATAAACTCTGAACCTTATTGTGAGAAAAATAAATCAATTATAAATTAATTCTAAAAGCAAGATGTAGGTTACTGATGAGGGCAAGAGAAATCAGAATGTATAAATATCAGTTACTTGAACTCCATGAAATGTACACACACACGCCTGCGTGCGCACACACGCATAATGTTAAACTTGATCTGGACTTTTTCCTTCTGGCTTCATTAATCAACTAGCCAGTTAATCTGAAATATTTCACTTCAGCTTCACAGATCTGTTTTATGTATATACATTTTTCAGCTTTTATTTTGTTTGAGGTTTTTTAATATTACTTGGCTTGCCCTTCCATTATTCTTGAATGTTTAAGGTTGGAAAAAAAGTAAATTACAGACCCCCATGGACTGATGTAACACAAGAAGGCAGATGTTTTTCCCCTTTCTCAGGTCGCACATTGTTTTTAAACTGAAGGCACTAAGTCCAATAAAATGCTTTAAACAAAATACCAGTTTCATATAATAGTAGGCATCTCTTTCTGCAACCATGTTTATCATACATGGAAGCCATAGACACCTCAGATGAATAGCTCCTATTTAGTTCCTATTAAGTACCAATTTGAATTGGTATAACTTGATCCATATCGAATATGCATCGTAAGTGTCAGGATTGCCTTGGTGAGCAGTATATAGTTTTCACAAGTTCTCTACCTAGCAGTCTAGTAATCTATCTTTGGATTTATTTATTTATTCATTTATTTAAATAACAAACAACTGACTTTTCCAAAGGCACCAACTAAAAAATACTTTTCAGGGAAGATTTTCCATATTGTTTTAAAAGGTAATCCTACAAAGTGAGTACTCTCTGCACACTTTTTCACCATGCATGAAAACAGAAACTCTGGCAACTGATAAGAGTGTCACTCCGTATGACTCTTGCTCTGTGATATAACCTGCTTGTTAGGATTTTGTATCAAAATACTGCTCCCCCCCCCCCCTTTTTTTTTTCTTAACTGCTTTAGCATTAATGGTACTGCTCCTTTCATTATAATTGGGTTTTTCTTATTGTTTGTCTTTGTATTGCAGCAAGACTCAAAAAGTTCCTAGAAGAGAGAGTGTAAATACTAATTGTATGAATAGAAGGCAACATCTGAGGGAGACAAAATGCAAGGACTTGCCAGATGCAAGTCTGTCCAAATTTGCATCAGTTTTCAAGTTTGGTTTTAAGGTTTTAGCTCAGGCCTGGTACCAGGAGAGGGGAAACTCAGAAACTCAGCACTTTTACTGAGTACGTGATTGCTGATAGCCCCAGGCTCATCACAACTGTCCAATTTTAAAGATGTTTCAATGAGATTTTTCCGAGTTTCTGAACCGATGTCCTTTTATTGCATTTTTACCTGTGCAGGATATAAAAGACGAGTATTACTTTTGTGGGTAGAGTTTTTAGTTGCTGAGTGTGTACCTGTTACTTTATACGTGCTCTGTTATTTGCCTCCCATTTTAAAGTGAAAGTAAGAGGTTTTTAGACTGCTAAAGAGTCCCTGGATTGTGGGAGTGCTCAGGGAAAGCCAAGATACCAAACACCTGTTTTTCACTAAACTTGAGGATGTTGGGTAGGTCAAGAGGGGAGCTGTGGGTTAGCTCATTCCACTGTAAAGCAATGAAAGCCATAAAATATTATGAGCAAAAAGCCACCTGTTCTTGAATTAGTGCTTGCCATCTACCTTTGTGGTTTAAATTGAAAGTTCAGTATCTAGGCAGACTGTTTTCCTTTTGCTCTGACTTAACCATAGTGTGTCAATTTGTACAGTGCTTTCACAATCAGCTCCATCTCAAAGCTCTTTGCAAAACATAAAAGCAGGTGCACACACGCATCCCTTCCTCTCCCAGGCACAGCGCACTAACAGTAAAGCTACCTTTCTGTAAACAAAGCATAAAAATCAGGCGAGTGTCAGAAACTAAATTTGATACCAAAGTACTAGAGAAGATTTTCAGAAAGATACGTCCATCATGATGGATGGCTGAGACAGCACTCCTTGATTTACTTCAGGTGCTGTATTCTACAAATGCAAATGCTTTCCAAGTAGCAGCTCTCCTCTGGCAGCTTCATAGTCCTCCTTTGTTGGACAGAAGAGCTCATGGTCTCGGTCTGTACTGCTGGGTGTCAGTATGGAAAAGCATGAGTTTTTGTATAATTTGGTAATTTGGCTGGGTTTGGGGGGACTTCTGGTGTTTGGTGTTTTTTTTTTTTTTTTTTTTTTTTTTTTTTTTTTTTTTTTTTTTTTCTTTTTTTTTTTTTTTTTTTTTTTTCCTGAAAACATATTAGTTTGTTCATATTCAAAATGTAAGTATGGAACAAAAGGAGCTGATCTTACAGAAGAGCCACATACCTATGAGATGTACTCTGTAGTCTGAAGGGGCAGGGCCTCGTCATCCCATTACTACATTGACCAAAAGACAACTCACTGAAGGCAAGAAAAGCAGCTAGAGAGGGTTTTATCATGAAATGCCTGAGGAGGTGGTAGCCTGAACACATTTACTCTGTCCTGCTCTAAATGTAATGTGAGTGCAGCTGACTCTTGGGGACTAAATGCCATATAGGTCTCCCCCCCCGCCAGGTTTTAGTGTATATCCTTTGTCTCTTGATCTTCCAAAAAATGCTTGCTGCTACTGATTTCAATGATGTCTCTGTGCCTGTTTTTGCTTGTGGCATAAGCTATTCAATCTGTTGTATTTGCTCAGTTAGCACCCAGTTCAGTGGGCTCTGAAGCATGAGGCTGGTGTGGCCATGTTATGTTCTCAGGAGCAAGTCTGTTTCATTAGGTCTTCGGCTTTTAAGATATGTGGGGCAACAGCTATTTTACGCACCTCCCTGTGATGCCTAAGTGAGAGCTATGCTCATCCTCCCCTTCCCATGTTGTCAGTGAAGAAAGAGAGAGAGAGCGCGCATCCTTGGGGTGGTGATTCAGATCTCACGTGGGCTGAGGCATCGTTTCTGGAGATGCTTCTCTTGTCTCCACAGACAGCTTGTCCAGTAAGTGTGCAGCAAAGCTCGGGCCAGGGTCCCTTTTAATGCCCTCTTGTGAAAAAGATGTGAGCGTAAGGCTCTCCAGCCTCCTTTCGGTAGCCATGGGAGGGTTGGGAGTCCGTGCTAGGTCACATCCGTACAGCTCTGCCACTATATCTAACGAAACCCTAACACCCAGAGGTGCAGCTTTTGTGAGCACTCTAAATAGGCAGCTCTCTGCCATTTGCAAATGGCACAGTCTAAAACCACAGCCTTCCCACCAGATGAGGGCATTGAAAATGCAGGTCTGTGAAGGGTGCAGGCTTCTGCAGTGGTCCATGTGCATTCCAGAGGAGGTTGTTGTGAACAACAGAGGAGGCTGGTTGCGCCAACTATACAAGGTTCTTGTCCTCATCTTCTGGTGGACATGAGAGAGGAGCTTTATCTTTAGTAAGGAAAAAAATTTTTTTGCAATATGGTATGTTGGGCTTAAGGAATAGCCATATGCAGTTCAGGCTTGTTGTAAGTCATCTTTACTGTTAACATATATTTGCCAAGCAGTACAAAATGCTCAGGAGAACTTCAGCTTGCCTGTGTTTCAATGGTTTGATATTTTCACATTTCTCTGTGGTTTTGTTTGTTTTAAAAAAATTATTGTCCAAAGCAAAATATTCCTTCAGATAATGCTGCAAATTTTAGTCTAGCTCCAATTCTTCTTATTTTGTTAGTTCTGGCTTATTTAAACTCCAGAATCAAGTAAGACAATAATCAGTTTAGTTTTGCAAGCAAAGGAAACAAAAAGAAATAGCTAGGAATGTTAGAAAAATGGAAAGGATTTGTCTCAGTCTTTGTAAGAACTACACAGAGATTAACCGATGGATTTTAATGCCAGTATTTCAAGGTTAGCTTATATGACTAGAAAAAAACTTTAGAAAAGCCTTAAAATTAAAAAAAAAAAAAAAAAGAAAAAAATCACAAAAAGATTAATGAAGTGGCTATTTGATTTAGTATTTGTACAGGCTGCTATTTACCAAAAGCAAAACCTCATATTCTGCTCTGCATACTCCAAATCCACTTCCTCAGTTTCTGAGCTTGTGCTGTCAACCATTTCCAAAGCTCTGTGGTAGCACCATTAATAATCCTTTTGATATTCTTTTCTCTAATAAACGTAAATCATCATGAACTCATTTGGTATTAGCATGGATGTCGTAAGTATTTCTATGATATTCCATCACCTAATAGAAACACTCAGTTGTGGATCTGACTAAAACTAAAGTAACAACATCGCTGTGGACAAAAACTTGAAGGAATCCCATCTCATTTTATGAATATGAGTGCTGCTGTGTACTGTGATGTGAAATTTGGCTGTATTGTGGCACGTGGGACCATGAGGGAAATGAGAGACTGACTCCTGCCTCCTCCGAGCTTGGAGAGGGCTCCCTGTAGCATCCCAGGGACATGGTGGGGCTCCAGGCATTATGCCCACAGTGCAAACCCTCCCGCATACAAAGGCAAGGACAGTGTAGCTGGTCCTGTGCTTTTGCTTGGCTCAGCATGAAGTGTGGAGCAGTGGTGACCCGGGCACTGACACCAGGCAGGCACTGATGGCTTTTGGTCGCTCAGATCAGTGGTGGCAAAGGCATCTGTCAGCCTGGGTGGAGCTGCTGGCCACGGAGCTGAGCTGGTGCTGTCGGGTCTTCTGTTTCTTGTAAAGCTTCCTCTCTCAGAGTTGAGACAATGTATGAGAATCGTGGCTCTGATGCCGATGGAACTTGGGCTTTTGCCATGAGCAGGCCTGGAAGCAGAAAGAGGAGCAAGAAGGTCCTCCTCAGGTGGCTTTTCAACCAGTGTAAATTGTTGTCGCTCTGTGGAAGTCCAAGGATAATTTCCACAAAGTGAGGATCAGACTGCTTCGGTTTTTAAGCAGACCACCTTATTAATCTCAACTGGAATTCTGCTTAAATTTGATAGTGCGGGGCAGCACCAGGCATGCAGCACATGGGCAAAGGAGGAGGATGAGTCGCTCRTGCTCTGCCATTGCAGTCTGGTACTCTGAATTTACCTGGTCAGAGCAGCTTTTCTCCAGCTGTGGGGACAGGCCACGTGATGGGCAAAGTAGGGCAGCGCGTGCAGTATCACAGCATATGAAGAAAGGCTGAAAGAGCTGGGGTTGTTCAGCCTGGAGAAGAGAAGGCTTTGGGGAGACCTTATTGCAGCCTTTCAGTATTTAAAGGGGGCTTATAAGAAAGATGGCGGCAAACTTTTTAGCAGGGCCTGTTGCAACAGCACAAGGGGGAATGGCTTTAAACTAAAAGAGGGCAGATTTAGGCTAGATATAAGGAAGAAATTTTTTACGCTGAGGGTGGTGAAACACTGGCACAGGTTGCCCAGAGAGGTGGTAGATGCCCCATCCCTGGCAACATTCAAGGTCAGGTTGGATGGGGCTCTGAGCAACCTGATCTAGTTGAAGATGTCCCTGCCCATGGCAGGGGGGTGGGACCAGATGACCTTTAAAGGTCCCTTCCAACCCAAACTATTCTATGATTCTATGATATTTGTGGCCTTTGGCAGGAGGGAAAAAGGCAGGCTTGCAAAACTTAATGACGTCAACAGGACCAGGATTTCCCTATTTTAACTTTGAATTTGGTTTAGTACATGGGTCTGCGAGCTGTGGTTGCTGGTCCTTGCGGTGAAAACAAAGCACTGACATAGATGAGAAAAGGGAGATGAAACTATGGTGTTACTTCAGTCCAGCATCAGCCATAAAGACAAAGAAAAAAAAAAATAACATGACTCATTTAACATGGCAAAATAGAAACCCTGATCTTTAAAGTTACTGAACAGACACATCTCTCCATAGTCATGTCAAAAATAAAGCCTGTATTGAAATTGCTGGGGGCAGTTTCAACTTTGCTATTGATTCATAGAGTGCCTTTATACTGAAATTTTGAGTAAGCTTTTTCTTTTCTATTTTGTTTTTGCTTTTTGGAGGATTAGGCATTTACATTTAGACTGGGGAAGAAGGCAGGCAGACTGGTTTATAAACTTCACATTACTGACCTTTTTTTTTTTCATACAGTGGGCTATTATTTTGGCAGTAATTGCAAATGATCTTTGCACTGCAAAGGTATAGAATGTCAAATTCTCAACATCTAGTCAAAGTAAAGGAATATGTCAGCTTTTTAATGAGTCCAAATATTGGTCTGCATGATTATTTTATTTATGTGATTGAGGTCAATTACATCCTTTTAGAACACAAACAATAGTAATAATTTAAATTTTTCTGTTAGCCTTTTAGCTGTGGTTAAATGTTTTTTCCTAAACAGCTTCTTCTAATATCTTTAATTTGCAATATTTTTACTGGTGCCAATTGTTCTGCTAAAGTTTTGCAATGGATATAAACCACAGTGGTTTGTTCATTACACTAGATGCCTACAGACTTCTTTTTCTCTGTAGCTGTGCTGTATGATTTTATGTGAAATTGATTCTATACAACTGTAACTAATAGGATTTTCCTGGAAACAATCAGAACATCTTGTACCAATGTTTACAATAAATATGTAAGAAGAAATTGATAGCTATCTAACAGTTTCCAGGAAGATGTGAATTAATGCAAAGCCAGCCTCTGAAAGTTTTTCAAAGGGAAAGATTGGGTTTTATTTTATTTGTATTGAAACTTGTCATGTTATTTGAATTCCCTTGACATTTTTTCATACTTCAGAACCTTTTTTTACATTGTCCATCCATCGAACATGCTGGTCTTACGTGGTGCCTGGGAAATGTTAATTGAACAATCCTGAGTTTAACCCCTCCTTCAAATACTTTGTAAAAAATACAGCTGTTAATAACGCTTATTTGGCTTCAATTTAGATATGAAAAAATCCATTTCAGGAGGTTACTGAAAAAAGGTTTAGACTTAATATGTGTTCCCCACATATTAAGAGCAATGGCATGTGCTGTAAAGAATAAAAACCACAACACACATACATCAGTCCTTATGGGCTAATGGAAATCTAGACCTGATTAAAAACCCATTTCAGGACTTTTTTATTGCAGGGGTGGGTTTGATAGCTGTCAGTGTACAGGAAAATAGCACATCTGGAATCTTACTGTGTACTTGTGCTGGCTGGTATAACTCAACCTGTGTGTCAGATTTTTTTTTTTAATAGCCAAGATTTATTTGGTTTCTATTAATTTTTTAAAAGTCTTTGGTAAGTATGCTTATTAAGTACTAAATTTTTACCTACCACAAATTAAAAGCTATATTTTAGTAGTGAGCAGTTTCCTTTTAAGAAAAGTAAGAGAGCCAGAATCATGCATTAGTAATGTGGAGAGTTAAGCTGATTACAAACGTACCCCAGTGGGTTCTCAGGGATGACTATTTTGCAATTTGTTTAATGAAAGTTACATTTTTTCTTGTGACTTTTCTATCTAGTTATGGGAAGTCTAAAACAAGGTATTAAACAAGTAGCAGACTCTGACTCACTATAATATCAAGAGTTTATTTTCCCATTAGGACAATGTAGATGCTTAGGAAATTGTAAATATAGTTTAAAAAACACTCAGATTTGCTTGTAAAATATAAAACTTCAATAAAGAAGAGGCTTTTTTCCTAAGCAATGTCTTGGAGAAAAATGAACAGTCAGCTACAGATCAAGAACTCCAGTGTTGTTTTGGTTTCAGATCTAACCAAAATTTTAATGAAATATGTGTATTTGTAATCATCCTTAAGTTAAAAGCAAGAAAGAGCAATAAAAGTCCTTTGACAGTCCCCCACATCCTTAGATTTATCATCTAGTTAAATTTTTAATAGTGCAGTTTCAGAACTTTTCTATTTTAATTACTCTAGAGATTTGTATAGCTGAAATATTTAATATATTTTCACATATTCAAATCATGGTCTGAAATCAACAATGACCTGGACGTTGCCTGTCTTGGATGGTCCTAAAAATCTCCAAAGATTGAACTACACATATGAGTTAATAATGTTTTGGCTGATTTACTCAACAGCGTCATTTTAGCCCTGTCCTACTCAGAAAAACCACAATATTTTAAAGTTCTTGCAGGTTAGAGTTACCAGGTGAAACTGTAAGTCTTCAATGGGAAAAGAGCCAAAAGGGGATAAATTCTAATCGCATTCTATTATCTTCAAGATAGCAATGTTTTTGAAGCAAATTATATACTATTTGTTAGATTTATATACAGTGTAGGTGAACACGCATTTAAATGTCATTCCAGTGTTAAAATGACTGGTTATAAAAGTCATAACAAAGGACCTCTAGAATGTCACTACAAAGTACCCAGAAAAGTTCAGCCAATTCATTTGGCTGAAGTGGAGAGAAAGTACACCTTTCTGGGGTAGAGTCACTCACTGGAACAATCATTCATCAAGTAGTCATAATCTTGACACAGCAGAGTGTCCATCAATTTTATTTGGACCAAAATCAAGTTAAATACCCGCACATGAGATATTTGGGAATTTTGTATGATACCATATTATTTGCCCCCAAATATACCACTCTTTTCAATTTCTTAAAGGCTTCAGAGCAGACTGCAGTAGTGACTTCTCAGATAATTATTTATATTTTACAAAATGTACCATGTGCATTTCCTTAGGAAGTGTTACGCATGAGAAGTAAACTGTACTGTCAATAAATGAGCAAAGCATATGTCATGAAGCAATAGCCTGGTTTTTGGGTTTCTTACTAAGCAGGCATTTTCAGAAACAGATTTTAGAATGCTGTGATTCATGGGTGATCAGTGGGAGATATTCTGGGCTTTTTTTTTAATGAGAAATTGAAAAATCCTGGCTCTTACTGGACTCTAACCTGGGCTCTTGCACTGGGTTCCTACCTTCTTTTGCTGATTAGTCTTAAGAGGTCTAAAGCTAGGAGCAGAAAATGTTGATAAGCTGTTGTCGTTTAACCCAGCAGGCAGCTAAACACCACACAGCCGATCGCTCACTCCCCCGCAGTGGGATGGGGGAGAGAATCGGAAAAAAGGTAAAACTCGTGGGTTGAGATAAAGACAATTTAATAGGACAGAAAAGGAAGGGAAAATAATAATAATAATGATAAAAGAATGTACAAAACAAGTGATGCACAATGCAATTTCTCACCACCTGCTGACCGATGCCCAGCCAGTTCCCGAGCAGCGGATGCACCCCCACTGGCCAACTCGCCCCAGTTTTTTGTTCAGCATGATGTCATATGGTATGGAATATCCCTTTGGCCAGTTTGGCTCAGCTGTCCTGGCTGTGTTCCCTCCCAGCTTCTTGTGCACCTCCAGCCTCCTCACCGGCAGGGCAGTACGAGAAGCTGAAAAGTTCTTGACTTAGTGTAAGCGCTGCTCAGCAACAACTAAAACATCAGTGTGTTATCAACATTATTCTCATCCTAAATCCAAAACACAGTACTATACCAGCTACTAGGAAGAAAATTAACTCTATTCCAGCCGAAACCAGGACATAAGCAAAGTCTGCTTTACCAGACAAGATCCCCCACATGTCTACATTTTAACCCTCTGATCAAAATGAACAAGGTATGAAGTTACTGACAGGCTTGTGGGCTTGCAAGGACAGGAGTCTGCAGTTAGAAACTATTGGGAGGTACGATTTTTTCATCTTGTGCAGCAAGGAACTTCTTTACTGATTTTTGGGAAGTAACAACAATTCGTAGTAAAATTTTGCATTGTTTTGTTGCAAAGGGTCAGCCCAGAGTCAGTGCTTCTTTTTTTGATCTCAAAATAAGCTGAAACTAAAATAGGATGCACACAGTAGGAGATGTGCTCCACAGGACTTTCTCGAGGCATGGATTAATGGACCAACAATTGCGTTTTTGAGAGGCGCTCCCTGTCAAAACACTGCTGGTCTAATGCTGGGTGTGTTGGACTGTTGTGCTTCTCTGGGCAAGAGCAGCTACTTCAAAATGAGCCAGTTTTGCTCCACAGACCACAGTGAGTAGCTGTCATCAATGCAGCCCTGCTAGGCTTATGTGGTGCAGGTCTGCGATGCTTGGGCCAGGAGAGTAGGTGTTGGTGCCAGATGGGTGATCTGAGCTCAGTAATCCAGTGGGAAATATGGAGGCACCCTGCTCTTGTGCAGCACCACGCTCCCAAGTGTCATGCACAGAGCCTCTGCACTCAGCAGGCAGTTTTGGTAAAAACCTCATGCTGGGTGTGACCTTTACCACTGGTGAATGTCTCTCAGTGGGCTGCTGGTCACTAATAGATCAGAACTGTGTTGCCTTTATTCATGTTATAATTCTGTGGTGAATGAGGTCAAGTCATTTGCCATTGCCTTTGGATACTTGAAGAGATCCATCATGTTTGTTTTCCTCTATATCCAGACAGTTTAAATTTGGCAGTGCTTGCATGAGCAGACAAGTACTATTAAAGGTATGAAAATATGCCCACAGGACTGCAGCTCTTGTGTAGATTCCTGGATTTCAAGAGAGAGGACAGATCCTAACAATGACCTTTTAGCCATTTCTGCCAGCCATTCTCACATCAAGCTTATATACCCGAATTCAACCAAAGCTTATTTTTTTAGAAAGACATTTGGTTTGTTATTAAGTCTTCAAGTGACAGGGAATATGTTATGTCCTCAAGTAGACTATTTTAGTGCTAATTTACCTCCCTAGTAAAAATGCACATATTTTTTAGTCTGATTTTGTCTGCTCTAGCCATTGGACTTTTTCATATCCCTGTCTACAAGCTTAAAGTAGACCTGATGATTTATAAGATGGGAAATATTTTTGGTATGGATGAGCGTATAAACTATGATCAAGTCAAGCATTCAAATTACCTTGGATAAGATTGAATCTCTACAGTCATTTAGGAAAAGACAGGTTTTCCTGCCACAGACCCATTCCTCTAACCCTTTTCTGAACTGTTCCCAGTTTCTGAACATCCCTTTTAAGTGAAAGTCGGCTAGAGAGCTCAAGCTCAGAGGTGCCGCAAACCTCTCCTGCTCTTTTAGTACTTGTTGTAATTTACCCTGTGATCCTAAGATGCCCCAGAGCACAAAATAATTTTCCTTTAAAAAATTGCGAGCTTTACAAACCTTACAGAGCTCTCTTTCAGGAYGGTAATTCTCATCATTACAGCTGTCACACCATATTTACTGCTGTCAGTATTTTCTGTTAAAATGATGAAGCAAAGCAATGTCTGCAATTGTTAACATCATCCTCGGTACGAAATGTCTCATGTTTCCTAGCAGACCCTAAAATAGAAGGAACTAAACTGAGGAGGAAAGCTTTGGCAACCCTGAAAACCAAGAGCAGAAAGTTGCTGCCTAGTGACAGTAAAATGAGAGAGGATGTGAGGATGACAAATGGGAGTCTGTGTGGGGGACATCTCAGGACACAGCTATGGAAAGCTCTTGGGTGGGGTGGGATTTTCCTGTGTCCCAACATGGAAAGTTTGGGTGCAAGGGCCAGAACTGCAGGGCCTGCTTGGCAAAATACAGCTGAGAGAAGGAACATGTTCAACCCCTTCTTGGATGGACCAGGGTTTCTGCTTCTGAAAATGGCATAAGAAGTCCCACAACAGCCATGTCTGTCATCCTAGCTGCTCTGCCACAATCTAGTAGACATAAGCCATCGGCCCATTGGTGTCAGCTCTGATCATGTTTGAAAGATACATTTTTTTTTTTTTTTTTTAGCATTCACAGTAGCTCCTACTATTGTACATCTTTATTAAAATTTATATTCTGTAGAAACCTTCACATTTGTCCTTCATGGGGAAAGATTTTTTGTCTGCTTGGAGTAAGGGAGCTTTCCAGTCATGGACCTTAGAAGACTAAGGAAACAGGAGGTGGTGCGAAATGCCTTGGGGGTTTTAACCCAACCTGAACTGCAGGTCTCTGTGGGCAAAGGATATTGCTTCATGCCATATCTGGCAAGGAGATCTAGCGACATTGCTGCACAAGACAGTAAAAGCAAAGTCTTCTGCTCCTGTCAGACTTCAGGACACTGAACTTTAGTTCTAGTTAAAGATAATTTTTATAATTTAATATTTTGTCCTCTGTGGTTGCTAGTCCTGGTCACTTCTTTCTTTAGCTTGTTTTCCCTTTGCTGGCTTCCTTAAATCCCACCCATCTTTGGCTTTCCCAGGTCTTCACACTCAGCTGTATCTACAGCTGGAAGTATGGGTGTAAATGCCAGTAGAAACAGATGAGTGAATTCAAATGGCTTTTGTATGATTTTGTAGCTAAAGTGAATCTTCTATAATATACCAAAAAAAGAAAAGATGCCTCACCTAAACTAAACCCAGTTTAACTATTATGCTGGTGGGAACATTGTGTGCTTTTAAGCAAATGCAGACTTCCTGCCAGAAGGGGGTAATTATACAAATGCCTCTAATAAGCTGTAGAGATCGTTTCATTGAATAGAGATTCGAAAGCTAAAACGAACGATAGACTTTCTTCCAGAAAATATCATTTTGTGACATTCGAAGCTAGAAAATATTACCCCTAGTTTATAAATGGGGAAACCATGTGTGGAGATGGTTATGTGATTTGCCAAATATTTCAGAGAYAGTGTGGAAGAGAACTTAAGTGTGACAACACTTCCAAGGACAAACGATAGCTCTAATGTATGTAGAGTTAGCTTAGCTCCTCATTGCCTAGCAGAGTCCTACACTTCTGCACTTTGTGGCTGTGAAAAAACACCTAATCAAAAAGGTAGCATTTTTTGTGTGTTCACTTTTCATAGGTGCAAATGAAAACACCAGATGGAAAACAAAATTTAGCTGACTGTGGATATTTTAATAGCTATATCAATATCAAGCATTCTTTTTCTTTACTCCATTCATATTCAACAAGAACATAGATCTACTACTACTACTTTCCTTAACTGAAAGGGTCACTGGAAAAGTTCAAATGATAGTGCTTTTCTAGCCAATCTAAGAGAATTAACTGCACTAAAATGCTTCCTGGCTTGTGTTACCACAAAAATTGTAAAAACAGTTTTACAAGCTGTTGTGCTTTAGTGCAAAGCAAACACATTAAAAACATTTAATGAGTATTGCTTCTTGCATCTTCCTGTTAATTTATATAATTTAGTCCTATAAAAGAATCAAGAGCTGTTTGTTTGGAGCAGCTTAAGATGTTTATTAATAGTTGTTGGTCGTGTTGTACTTGTAATGTGAGCCTAGATAGGAACTCACGGTTGTAACAGTTGCATGATATTAAGAGAAGTTAACTTTGCATTTGCTTAAACATGTAGGAAATAAACCATTTATGACACAGTAGAAGGCAGTTAGTTTTGTCTACCTGATCATAAACTGGAATTTGATATTTCAGTGCTGTGCATCCTCAGACTCTGAGCCTAAAGGACCTCACACCTCCACGGTGCCTTTCAAAGTCAGCGTSGAAGCCCCTGTGCAGGCTACAGAGAGATGCCTCTGCTCCTGCAAAAGGGGCAGCGCCATATGTTGGGAAGCGCCACATCACACCAGGAGGTTCAAAGGCCCTCTTGAAAAAACAACCCAGAACTGTAAGAGGATGGCACAGACGACCTCAGAGATTGTCTCCCTTTTCATTTCCAGGGCTAGGTGGTTCGGAGCAGTGATGGTTCCAATTATAGCTCAAGCACAGCTGCAAAATTCCAATGGCACCCACATCTTAGGCACAGTTTTACTGCCTCTCTTCCTGTATCACCGGGCTGATATGCACTATATGCAACTGATTTGGCAGATATATAGATTCAAGAATAACTTGGCATCCTCTGTACATATTATTGGCAATTTTTCAAACCTTTCCATTCGTGTGGATCTCAAAGCTGGTCTCGCTTCATTTGTAAATGCAGTTACTTGCCTAAGTCATGCATGATGCCCTGTAATAAAGTTATTTCTCCAATAACCTCAGACCTGTTGGACAACTTTGTGCTGGAACTAATTATGCTTCCTGACATCCACTGAGGAGTGACTCATAATTTGCATATGCTTGCCTTGTATCATAATTCCTGAACTGTCAATTGAACTCATTCTGTATAGTCACATTGTATAGTAACGTGTTTTTTCATAAGTCATGTAAATTGTGCACTTTATCATCTATAGTTTCTTTGTGTCAGAATCTTTGACTGCTGTTTTTTTATAACTCAGATAAAAATGAAATCCAAAGGCTCAATAAGTAAGGCTTTATGCATAATGCTGAAAGTTTTCTACTGTGGGGGTTTAAAAATACACTAACAGAAACACTGTATTTTATGTTTCGAATTTCTGCTCTAGTGGAGGAGAAAAATGATGAAATAGGAGAGAAAGAAAACGGTTCGTGGTGAGAGAAATGTGAAGATGAGGTATGAAAGAGACTGGGGCAGCACTTTCTTTTCTCTTAGCTCTCTGCACAAGGCCCATACCCAGTTCTACACGCTACAGTGAGTTACTTTTGGTATATTAGTGGAGGGGGGGAAAAGGTGGTACATAAATTTTAGGCTGGCTTTCTGCGTGGTGCCAGTTTCACCACTGTTCTCTCTTCTTTACTGTCCTCAGCATCACTGATGTCAGCCAGTATTTATTTTGATAATTCTGCTTTCTTCTGTTTTGAACGACCAGGCTGGGCCCAGTTCAGGCTGGAATATCAGGTAGCAGCTGGATATGTGAAACTAAGTTTAATCATGGCACAATGCTTTCTGGTAGCCTAGGTGTACTAGGAAAAGAATGCTGTCCCTACAGTGAGGTTAAATAGGTCTGCAGGTGATAATTGCTGGAGCAGTAACACACCCTCTAATTCACTGAGTGCAGCTTGTGATAGGAATGTGATGTGCCAGCTGGATAGGATCCTGCTAGGAATGACTATAAACCTTTTTATTAAACATGATTCTGCTTGTCTGTACTTCCCTCTCCCCTCCACTAGTTCTCTGAATTGCAATTTCTATCTTCTTTTTTATACAGTAGGAAAAATAACCCAGATGAAATCTTTCATTCTTCGCCTTATGAACCTCTTTCCTCAGACCTCCTAAAGGGAAATTGTTCCTGGAAAGTTTGGACAGTTCTTTTATTTTCCTTAATACTTGCAAACACTAAACCACTGCCTCAGAAGAGATATTTGTATTGCCATACACTGCTCGGTGATTTTTTTCCTTTATGACTTTTCCCTGTCTCTTTCCCCTGTCTTCTAAGGCACAGCTTGTGGAAATATGTCACATTTCTGTGGTGCAGCAGAGTGGGAGGCAGCAAATCTGGATCTTATTACCACAGGACTTCAGTTTGGCCATAGTCTTCCTGTGTGAACATGGGTAAGTTATTTCTTTCTGCACTGATAATACGGTGATGTTAATCACTTACTTCATGGGGCAAGGGTGGCCGATCTGTAACATGCTTGAAGTGTTTAAGGAGCGAAGATGGGACTCCCAAAGTGGGTCTTTGTCGTGTGTTTGGCTAGCATGGAGACTTCTGGGCAATCTGAAGCCACTCTGTGGGACACAGCAAGTGGCTACAGCTGCTAATGCTCATACCACGCGGCCACCCTGAGATTTGGCTGCAGGGTAGCCCAGACCTGCTCTTCAACAGGTCCTCCAGTGAATCATCCCCATGTCCCACCCTGTTGAGATTTTGGTATGAAACATGTAGGATTAGTAAGGTTGGCTATCTCTGTTATGTGAGAATAAATGGAAATGAAAATACGCTGAGCTCTGGTAAGAGGAATATCAGGACMACAGCAAAGAGGGCTGGGAGAGAGCAGGTGGTCCACTCCCTGCCAGATGCAAGTATATTCCTGCATGTCTGTTTAAGCCATGCTTTAAAAAGTGCTAGTGATGGACCAAGCTGGTACCAAAGTGCAAATATTAGGGTTGATTCATATTATAATGTACCTTTCAGCCATCTTCTTGTTCCCCAAAATAAACAAACTGCATGGGCTAAGGAGTGCATTCCTCCCCACACGTGTCAAAAATCTCTGGCTCATTCTGTTTGCTCATTTCCCCTGATCCTACAAATTAAGAAAACTGTGTTCGTCTTGGACACATACTGCCTTATTTTCCCACTTATTGCATAGCTTGGCAATGTTAGAAGGGACATATTTTTCCTCCCCTTCTTTTTTTCTTTCTGTTGAGCATTTTATTTAACTGGGACTGTGAAACAAAAGCACTAATTGCCAGTCTGGTACAACGCTTCATACTTTATTTGATAGTGGGCATCGCTTATACCACAGTGTAAAGGTAGTTTAAAAGATGTGCTAACCCACTCCTTCGAGTACAGTTCATCTGTATGGCGTGTGTAAGAAAATGGCCCACACTTGGGACTGACAGGGGTTAAGAATAGATCTGGCAAAACTTCACATTCTTCCCCTAGAAACTGGACCGAGAGAGCGAGCAACCTTCAGGCTCACAGAYGGCAGCTGAGCATTGGGCTCGGATTCACATGCCATGCAAAGCCAATGACACAGCCTAGGAAAAAGGAAGAGRAGGGAAAGCTCCCTCTTGATAATCAAGCTATTCCCCAGTTGCTTCTGTTTTAGATCCCCATCCAGCAAAGGCTCCTGCATGGACTTTATACACTCCACTGAGGCAGGTGTGATATCAGGGTGCTGCCCAATTAATCTTCTTTAAAATAATGTCTGAAGATTCAATGACTTCCAGGACTGGGTCTTTGCTGACGATCTTTGGATCATTTAGAAAAAAATGTATCTTCTCAAAGCAATCAAGATACTAGGAGGAAGCCATAATATGAAAAATGGACCTGGTTTTCCCCAAATTGTCTAAAATTAAAGATCAAGAGTCCTATTTTATTACAGTTTCCCACTGCTAAGCCTTCCTTCACAAGAAAAAAATTCATAGAGTACCTTTGACCAACTTCTCAGCAAAACAGGTTGTTCCAATTTTGTTTGTTAAGTTATGTTAATAAACACTTGCTGAGAATCTTTAATTTCTTAAATTCTCCATGTTCCTTGCTAACTATGTGCATAAGAAAATTACACAAATATATTTTTTTTTAAATGAAGCYTTATCCATTTTGTGGCCCTACTTGTGAGTTCTAACCTCTAACACCTGGAGATGTCTCCCTTAATGCTAAACTACACTGAAGATTAAAGTTTTTTTGAAGGTGCAGGGATGTATGAACAAGTTCAAAGGTCTTAAAATTGCATTAGTTGGTAGGGTGTAGCTGGTTTACCAGAGTTACCAAAACAATACTTAACTTCTATACAAACTCAATATGCAATTAAATACATTCATCTTGTTCTTCAGAGTAGAACTGAATCAGCTTCCAGAATTTAGCTATGCTTGCTATCTGTACGTAACACGAGGTGGTCTGGAAAAAGCTTGCCAGGGCTTTTTTGTCTTCTCTTCCTCAATATACCAGGAACTGCAAATCGAAGGGAGCAATATAATATAAATATGGGGGTAAGTAATGCAAGTTTAAAGGAGAAATCATGGTAATGAAGGTGTTTTGCTTCTGCTGAAAATCACCGTAACTCCTCACGCAAGACTTCTGTTTTTGTGACTAGCTTTGTAGGTTTTCATAGTTGGAAACATGATATTGTCTGTGGCCTTCATGTACAAGAGAGCGAGTACGACGTGCTCACATTCTATCGATTTTCCAGATCCGAGAATGCTAATATTTTTCATATGCAATCACACTGGTGCTTACATTATTTGGGGATATGAAGTCTGTTTTGATGCTTTATGAAGTCTGACATTTCTTGAATAAACAAATTCTTAATAATTGATTAAAAAGCATAGTTGTACCACTTAATCTGTCTGTGGGAGAGAGGCATTTTTCCTCTGGGACAGGAATAACCCAGCATTTAGTTAATCAAGTTTTAAAAGCTGTGAATTTAAGCTCTTTGGGATATATACATTACCAATTGCAGGAAGTTGGGAAATAAAAGGAACTTTTCAAATAAAAAGATGTCAATTTAATAGCAAAGGAGCTGGAAACAGATGTTTCACGCAAAGCATAAGAGTTGTGTCATTCCTTTAGGTTTTCAAAGTCACTTCTTGTCAGATGCATTGGTTAAGAGAGAAAATTAATGAGCTGTGTTAAGTTTTATTACACAATCTTCTGATGTGGGAAAGCTTCCCTCCAGGAACAGCTCTGTGCATGGCTTAACTGATTTAGGCATGCCTGCTGCAGTATTCTCCAGAATGTGTTGAAGATCAAAGTAGGGGGAGTTATTCAGGTTTTATGGCAAGGTAATTAAAAAAATATGGGGATTATTACATATAAATCATACTTGCATAAATTTGCTGGCAAAATAAAATCAAATAAACACATTTAAAAAATGAGATCAGGAAAACATTCAGCCACATTTTTTACCGTTACAGATGCAAAGCTGTACCCTGAAGTCTACACAGTTGACCTCTTCCACTGCAGAGAATTTGGCCCAGTTCCATTTTAGTGGTGTTCTCATTTACTTAAAAAAAAAAAAAAAAAAAAAAAAAAGGGGGGGGGGGCATACTGAGCTCTCCTATGTTGTGACAATGTGAAGATGGGCACTTTGCACAGGTACAACAGACGGAGAGGTGGTCCCAGGGAGAACAGTGGCAAGACTTCCCTTGGTTTCTGAGGTGATTTCATCTGAAAGTTTATTCTCCTACAAGTAGACTTGTGTGCCTGTGCATTTATCTTTTCAATGCAAATGTTAGTATTATACAAAACAAGACACAAGAGCAGACTCTGTTCTCCCTGCTATTGTTGCAGTGCGGACTGTAAGCGAAGAGCAGGTTTGGACCAACAGCTTCTGGAAAAGGGGGTAAAAAAAGCCCTAGAAAACTGCAGAGACTTTCTGTTCTCAGGTACACAGGACTTCTGAGGGGAGTGCATACAAACTCAGGAAAGATTGTAGCTCATCCTTTCTGGCCACGTACAGGAGAAATGGATGCATGCACTATGCTCCAAACAGGGGCTCAGAAATCCCAGTCTAGGAAGAGGGAGAGATGATCCAGTTGTAAATGTTAAAGTCCTGCTCATGAAATGCAGAAAACATTTCTCTCTGGGTGGGAGAGAAATGAAGAGTATTGTGAAACTTCTGTTTAATCAGAGGAGAGCTTCCACATTTCTGTCACATAAATATGCAGAAAGGATAAGCTTATAGCTTCAGCTGTCCTGAATGCAGTGATACCATATGATGACAGAACACACATGCACATGCCTGTATAAACATATACACAGTTGTAGCCAAAACGTATAACACTGTCAGGACTGAGCTTTCTCTCTCTAAGGATGTGCATATGCCCTCTTCGGTCTAATTGGGTTTATGACTCTACATGTGCATGTATATGCAAGAGATATAAAATACAAGTACAGTAGCTTTTGATGTGAAATAACATTTATTTTCTTGTACCAACTACAGGTCCCCAAGAGAGTACATGTAAAGTTCACACTGGAAGCTACACAGCTGAAGCGCTAGCAACAGAATAAGCAGAACACGCTTGGCTGTCATTTTACCAGTCTTCTCTGTTGCAGTCCTAACGTGCATGAAAGAGGGGCTATTGACTGGCAGCTCCATGCAGATGAAACAGTACAATCTGGACAATGAAAACCTACGTGAAGTAACAGGTGAAAATTCCCTCGTGCTTTGCTCTTCTGAGTGATGAAATAATTTCCTGAAGGAACTGAAGAAACCACTCCACAATGTCAAATATTTTTAAAATTTGATTGTAAAATATTGTCCATCTTAACCTTGTCTCAGTGTTTGGCATGGTGGGTCTCTTCCAGTTCTAACCTTTTTCAAAGAATCAATAGATGCTGCATCTAATAATGATAATGAGCATGTATTAAAGATACATTATCTGGAGCTGGAAGCTGAAGGCCAGACCTGAAAGTATTGCAAAACTTAGTTGTATTTGCATGCTCCCTGRATATGTACTGCTGTTAATCACATGTGCACAATCTTGAAGACAAGGACCAGAAAACTCATTGAGATTTTGAAACAACAATAATATAAAGCCCATTGCAAGATTTAATATAAAATCTGAACAGTAAAGAATTCTGTGATGTATCTGGTTCTTGTTTGATGTACTGCTACTGCCACAGTTAATATAGTGTTTGCAGTGCACACATAAAGCAGATATGCCCAGATTCCTCTCTAAAAGTTAAATTATTTTATAGTCATGTATGCTATCTTTCCTGTTTTTTTTTTCTCACAATTTCTGTAGGCTGTATTTAGTTTATATAAGTTCTTCTTAACAGCTTTCAACAAAATTTGCTGTAATATAATGGTAGAGGTAGACAGTTATAAAGAAGGCTATAAAGATTCTTCTAAGAAATTTCTAAGCATGAAGGGAGTCCCTCTTTCTCGATACTTACCAAAGTATATGGGAAAAATAATCCTCAAATGAGGTATTTGGAGGCATTTTCTATTCTCAGATGCTAATGATTGCATATTTCACTACAGCAGAATAAAAATCACCCTCCTACACAACATCAGTCAAAGTCTTCAAAATATTTCAGTCCCCAAAGCAAAATTGAAGTAGTATCTAAGTTTTCCTAAAGGCTGGTGCCAGTCCTTCAGACATAAGGTTCAATTTCAGCCTTACTTCTTTTGTATGCTTGAAAACATCAGTGAGCTGAGGGTTTTCTTTTTTTTGCAGATGTGCTGCGTGCATGTGTGAATGTTTTCTGCAAGATCTGCAGAAAGACAGGAACATATGCCTGTCGTACAGGCTGTTATGTCCGGCCAAGGTCAGTCTGACCCTAGTATTCAGGACGCTTAGAGCAATAGCCCCATTAATATCTAAGTCCTTGTGTCCAGTAGGAAGCTGATGACTTTTACTGGCTTATTTGTGTCTCTCAGTGGCTGCAAGCCTCAGGACCAACATTGTTGAGAAGTTCATTTGTGTTTGGGTTGGTTGGTGCATATGTGCTCCCCAGTTGCATCCTAAAGTGCTTTGTTTCATAACTATTGTGTTGATACTGGGTCCCAGTGTCACTGCTGCTGGCCGTTTCTCCCCTTCCCGGTTCTCCTGCTGGCTTCCTGCTACGCTGTGGGGAAAAAWGAGGCAGTATGTTGGGGACATCCTCCATCAAACTCTCTGCTCTGCTGGAAGGACTGAGGAGGGACCGAGGAGGGACCAGGGGAGAAAATGGACTGGCAATCTGTTGACAATTTGAGTCTCAGCACAGAGTATGAGTTCCTTGCTCCTCTGTGCCGCTCTGTGCTTGCTTTTCCAGGCAAAGTGGAGCACTCCAGGACCATGCAGCAATCCCTGATGGTCAGTGTGCCATACACAATCTGCTGCTCTCCTTCAGCAGGAAGCCCCGGAGGGCTGCAGGCCAGGAGCAAGTGGTTGCCTTGGCACTAAGCCCCTGAGATGCCTGCATGCTGGTGGAGCCCTGGCAGATATGAGCACAGAGCCTTCTTCCCAAAATCAACATGAACCCTCACTGCAGTTGTGTTAAGGTCAAGGGCTGGACAAAGCTGACTCTAAGCAGTTAGCTACTTAACATCCTCGTTTCACTCTTTGTAAAATGGCATCATCACTGGGAAACACTGCTTTAAATATTGGAACATTATTATTATTAGGTTACTGTGGAACTAGAAAAAAATTTACCCTGGACTTTTCCTGATATGTGTTTATGCCTAGAAGGCAGCCTACATGGGCCCATATCTAGACAGGCTTATGGGCACAGTGTTTCTCAAGGCATAAATCATTTTAGAGGTTCACTAGGTTTACTTCAGGCAGTTCCATCTTCTCTATTTGGAACAGGCTGTGTTATCAGCCTAAGTGCAGCTGTTAAACCATTTGCGGCCAGAATTTTTTGTTTGTGTGCTAACATCAGTGTCGGCAGGAGAATGATCACTGGAGGTGATGCTAACTATCAAATATGTAATTGCTCTCCAGTAACAGTGACTAAGGGCTTTAAAGGGGAAACAGGACCCTATAAAAACTACTTATTCTTATTCTAAAAGGATCAGATAAAATGAGGAACCTGCTCTGAACTGTTGGGATGATTTTGTGATGAGATACATGGCTTGGGCAATCTGATTATGGGCCATCTGCATCTCATACCTCCTTGAAGACCAAATTTGCTCTTTGCCAGTTTTTTCTTTGGGGTTGCACCATCTTTAGCTTTCAGCTATCTACACTGATGAGATTTTGATAGCTTCTTGTACAAAGCAGCACAATTTAATGGTTTTGCCTAACTAGAGCTATATTAGTTTATGTGAAGCAAGGGTATGCCTTTCTGACAAAGACATCTCTAATCCATTGAGTACATTGTGTTAATATTTATTGATTTTTAGATGAGTGCAATGATTTGGTAATTATCTTTAAATCCTTTCTTTTCTGAGTGTGCAGTTTTTAATGTATGGGTTTATTGATTAAATAATGGCATACACTTATGTAACAGCAGTGTGTTCCTGTACAAGATCTTCCCCGTTTATAAATTAGATGCACCATGTATTCAAGCATGGCATCAGTTCAGCTGACATGCACGGAGGACATTGCTGGCCCAGTTCTGGTACAAGTATCCAAACAGGAATGTAACACTGTGCATTGAGATGTTCAATACAAATTCAATTACATCAGCAAAGCTGCTGTAAGAGAAGAAAACCTTTTAACATTTCTTAGCAAATATTGCTGAGGCCAAGTGTTTTTTAATGGCATTTTCATTGTTAACAGGACTAGTATTGTAGAGATAACTGGAATTTCTGGTGTGACTATGCAAAGACACAGGCAGTCTGCTCTCCTASACATCATGGTGTGCTCAAGAACACAACAGCAATTTGTGGAAACCAGAGAGAAAATAAATTTAACAGATGATCCTAAATATTTTCAGTGACATTACTTAGTTTCCCACTCAAATTATAAACAAACTTGCCTATTTGCCTCCTTCTCTTGCAACACCATTGCCAGTTACTCCATTCTCCGTCTTTAATGAGTAGCCTTCATTCAGTTATCACATAATCACATAATCATTTACCTTTTACATATACATTTACAAAACTCTAATGCAATGTGAGTTTAAAGGCAAAGTCCAACCAAACAAGGAGTGAATCAACACACTGAAAGTCAAAAAGTGGCCACAAGATGTGTTTTCAAAACATGAAGCTGCTCAGTCAGAAGGAGGAATTTCAGTTCTTTGCAATTAACCCTACTCTGGTAACCCTTCTGCAAGAAGGCGTACACATCTGTTTGTCTTTCCATGCAATGTGTGCTGTGGCAGGATGAAAATCAGAAGCAGAGCTAGTTGCCCTTCCAGGAACTCCCAGATCTAATGTAAGATTATAATCTCGGCATCTAGACTGTTTGAAGACGGCACAAATAATAACAGAGAACAAAACCCAACCCAATTGTCCCTAAATTCCAGTACAGAAATTATAGTTAAACCTCCCTTGATACACTTCAAAACCAGATTGTGTTCTTTTCTGTGCTTGTTCCTTATGTTCACTGTAGGTGAGTGACTGCTTTTCAGCTTTGAACTAATTATCATTCCTGAAAGCATTTTCCAAACCACAACCGCTTTATGGGCCAGCTTCTGTTCTCAGTGAATTACAGGAGTTCTGCTGGTGACTTCAATGGGAGCAGGAGCAGTGTTAATGAAGTAGTCCTATAAAAGAAAAAAGGGGAAAAAAAGAGGTAAACTACTTTACCAGCGCTTTGCGGTTAAGGTTAGAAGATTGCTATAGTCGTTACAGTAAAATGACTCATTCTACAGTTTTTCTTTAAAATGGAATTGCAGCATTGGCTTATTATGCACATCCTGACCTCTGCCTGTGTACATACTCTCACTGCATATTCTGATTTTGGCAGGAAGCAAATATTGGAGTCTTTTTTGCTTTGCATTTGCTACAAACAACTTTTTTGGACTCCATGTGACAGATAAGCTATTTCTCCCCTGCTGCTCTCAAAAGTTTTTATAATATCAGCCTTAAAAAATCACATTTCTTTGGCAAATTTCTCCAGGATAAAGTCAGCCATAAAATGGACGAAAAATGCCTTTAGGCTTACGAATTCTTCTTTCTCTTAAGCAGCAAAATGCTCTTATGTTGAGAAGTGTCTGTGTCCATTGTTTCTCTGAAATCTGAACTTTTTCCACTTGGAGACAGTTAACTCCCTGAGAATCTCACAGAAACGGTATTAGATGTTGATCTCTTCGCAGGAGAGCAGGGAGAAGCAGACACCCAGGCCACATCGATCCGGGCTGCAGGACGTGTTTAGTGAAAAATCTATAGAGCTCAGCTTAGGGTGTCAGCTGTCAGTCTGCAGAGCATCTGTCAGAGGAGTATTTGCTTCACTGCCGCTGAATGTGAGTAATGCTTTCACAATATGGCAGTACGATGCTATAGATTACAGTTGTAATGGAGCACATCCTGAACAGCTGAGCCTGCTCTCTCTCGCTCATTCAATAGCAAGAGTTGCCTCGCTATAAGAGCTTGGGGGATTATGTACTCCAAACAGCTGTCTATAGCACCATGGATTTATTTGGGCTAAATGAGAACTTGCTTTCTTTAGCTAAATCAAACTTTATCAGACAGTTTTACTGTTGGCAGTTAAAATAAAATGTGTTTGCTGAACAGTAAACACCTTGTTACTGTTAGGAAGGATTATATAAACAAAAGGCATACACAATGAAGTCTTATGCCAACTGACTTACTGTCAAAATAATATACTGCTGTTAGCAGAATTGTGCTCACTTGAAGGAAATTATAGGCCTAAAAACACATCTTGAATGACAAAGAAACCATTTTTCCACAAATAATCTTTAGAAAGTTTAATACACTGTTCCTTGTAGAAGTGGTTTCAGAGACCAAGGATGCTGTATCCTCATAAAGGAAGGTTAGGAAAAACTGGGTGAACTGCCTGAAATCTTCAAAGGTTTACTGTATTTGCATAATGCACTGGATCAAGTAGATTTAGCATATTCCCCCCTACGAGATATGTGAAAGTTGTTTTTGTCCAACAAAAACTACAAACGCTCCCTTTCAAAATTGGATACGCTGTTCTTCCTTCACTTTTTACACTATTTAATGTACGCAACTACAAAACACTCATGAGCAACCAAATACATGTTGCAATAATATTAGGCTATTTATGCACCATAAATCAGCTTCCTTTCACTCCTCAAGAAACTGAAAGTAAGGCAGACATTCTTTTCTATAATCACAACAAGGGAAAAAGGCAGGTCCAAGCCCAGCAGAGTCACTGAAAGCCATAACGCTAACTACAATGAGTTTTGGATTATTCTTCAGAGAGTTTGAAAATGAGTTTACTTTCTTTGTGTTAAAAACTGAAGTCCCAATTCAGGAAAACAGGGCTGATGCTATTTGCACTTACTCCGTTCTGAATTTCATTGTGCAAAATGATTTGCATTTCTTTCTACAAATGTACAAAGCATTTCTTTTAACTGATTGCCTAACAGTTAAAACACCAGAATCCAGCTGAAATGACCAGGAAATGTCTTCTGCTTGCAGAACCCACTATGTGTCCATAATGTAGACTGGAAAGATGGACAGCACCTCGAAGGTCAAGAGCTGTAGGCTGAATTCAAGCTAATGATTTCTGTTACAAAGAACTTATCAAGGATAACTTSAGGAAAGATTCATAAGTCTGCAAATTCTTGGGGAAAACTCTATAATCTATACAAATGTGTGTTGTGGAAGATCAGTTAAGCATTTATTAGTATAATTAGGTTTATTCATTACTATAGGTATGTATTGTACTTTGGAAAACTTATTTTTCTAGGAAGAGGACACGCTGGAAGCTTGAAAAGGGGAATTTTAATGGCGCCTTATAAATTTTCCTTTAGCCAAAACTGGCTCCAGGTGAAGTTAAGATGAAGTTTTCCACACATTTCCCAACAGAATGTCTTGCTTCCTTAATGTTATGCCTGACCCTAGAAATGCTCCTTTTCTTTTCCACATTCTCACTGAAAAGCTCACATAATATTATTCTGTAGACAAATACACCAATTTTGTTGCAATTACTTTTTCCAGTTCTTTAGGGAAACTTGAGGACCCACTAATAATCCCTCTGTGCTGCCTGTCATGGCTGTATAGTTTGTAGTGCAATAAAATGTAGACAGGTTCTTAAATCCACCTTCTTACATATTAAAAAAAGTCACGAATGAAAAGATTTCTTCTATTTCATCTTTCAGTAACAGTTAGAAAAAGATATCTGGTTAATAAATGTTGCTGCTGTAAATTTCAAGACAAGGTCTAGAACTATGGTTTTGTTGTGTTCACTGGAAAAGGGCGTTTAGGTATCTTTCCATGGGAAATCAAGGATAAGGTGACTTCATGAGGATTTGCTATTGGTCTTCTTTGAGTATGTATATAATTTATGCTGGTACGCAAGTGCTCTACCTTGGCTAATTAATTAGGGTCAAACCCATTACAGGTTCACACTGTTGACCTTTGACATAAACCTGTAGGATCAGGAAAGATGATAATCTATTTTAATTATTTTCTGAATTCAGTTTTTAAAAAAATGCAACTACGGACAGGGTATTTTACGGAGAACATGATACCTTAGTGTTTTGTCCTTCCTTCAAATCAGGCATTAAATGGCTTACTGTTCAAAGAAAAGGTCTGTCATTTATGAAACCGAAAGCAAATCTGGTAGCACACTATACTTCTTTCTTGCATGTATCAAATTGCTTTCTATGGCATGTGATATGACACAGACAGAACTGTGACAAAGGAAGATGCATAATTAAAGTAAATTCTCCCATGCACTAACAAGATCCAGTGAGAAGCAATTAACATTTCCTAAGCAAGTTGCTCTGTAAGCAGTGGGTCAAGTGAGGCATGGTTGCCTTCAGATTTATTTCCTTCCGTCCATTAAATTTCTTGCACTATGAAAACTCCTGACACTTAGTGAGGAAGATACGTGTCACGACTATTAGGAGCTACTCGTACCCCTACTGTCCAGTTAGTTCATGCATGCTCTTTGGCCAGATGCCTACTGCTACACAGAGGGTTTAATTGCAAAACTTGGCCTGCCCTCCTGTTTGGGCTACTGCACTGACCTAGCTACTGATTATCACTGTATTTCTAGGAACTTAGTTATCTCTGTGACCTGTAAACCTTTGTCAAATGTGGTTGACATTTGGGAAAGATTTCAAAAGTTAGAAGGAGATAAAGTGTGTGATTGCAGAGGCTCATTTCCTTAGGGAAGAGTAATACACAAATATATATATGTATTTGCAGTGATTTATCTGGTAACATATGTATCAAAGCTGTAGGTAATTTGAGATTTTGCGGTACGTATAAATGCTGTGTTCTGAGAGTAGCAAAGTGAATTGAAGTTAAAAAGTTGAAACACAAAGGAGCTTGAAAAATTCTTACCTTGGATCTGCTGCCAGAAACATAAAGTATGTTACCTCTAAAAATAAGAGCCTTGTCTTCCAGATGATGTGAGTTTGGCCTTTAAACAGGGATCAAACTCTTTTCTTTGTGAAAAATAGATGCACACCTATACTCTGGCTACTATCTCTCATTACTTTCCATGGGAATTAGGCACACAGCCTAAAAACCCCTAGCAAAACTCACCATTGCCTCCAGGTAGCTGCTTTCCTGGACTTTCCTAGTCTGCATTCACCTTACTTTTAACTGTTAGTTAATTTTAAATTCTCTACAGGGCAGTTATCAGAGTCTCAGCCATCTTTCACTGCCACACCAACGTCCTAGTGGTCCTTCCTCTTGGTCACCATTAAAGCAATGTCCAGCAGTTTCATTTTCAATTGACCGAGAGAGTCAGTGGTTTGCTGCTGTTCTGGGTTTCTACCTCTGGCAAACAGAGGAATGCACATCTTTAGTACTGTTTGCTGTACTATGTGTTTGGTTGAACTGAATCTGGTTCATATAGCTGCTGCTATAGTGCTGTCCCTCAGTAACAGCGCTGGACTCCTCTTGCAAAGTGGCCTTTTCTGTGTTTCAAAGGCCTGGTGGTAAGGGCACTCACTGCTTCATCAGATGATCTTAGCTCTCTGTTGCCTCACCTGCAAAAAACACCACCTTGACTTTGTTGAAAGCAGCATTTGGCCTTTCTTTCCTAGATCATAAAATCCACAATTACTGCTCATAATCTGGCTCCCTGAAACCAGCGTATCCTCTGGTTTCAGTAAGGACAATAATCAGGGACAATAAAAAATTCAGTTAGGTGTGGTTCTGTTAGTTGACTTGAGGTGTTTACTTCCAAAAGGAGACTTTAGGAAGAAGGTGCTGGTTTGCACACAGAAGAAGGTCTCCCAAGGAAAGGCCACAACTATTAATCAGCAGACAAATCATTTCCATCAAAAGGGTATTTCAGGAAGACACGCGATAAGAAGTACATTTTCTTTCTGACATGCAGGCAAATTAACTCATATCAAAGACAGGTTATATGCTTTGAATTGTTAAAAGCTCCATAGCTCTTTAAATAACTGCCAGCCAGAATACAGGTTTGCATGTTTTCGGTAACGCACATTAGTTCTGACCCTCCTCCAACTGAAATCAATGGGAATCTGGCCAACTACATCAAAGGAAACAACACTGGGACATGTAAGTTTGATGCAGATGACTGATTATTGAAAAATATGTATTTGTATGCATGAGAAATAGGACAAAATAAAAACCAGGAATACAATCCCCATTAGATTTAAAGAAGTGTTTGGATTCAGATTTTTTTTCAATTCTGCTCCAATGGGTCTTGTTCCAGAGCAGATTTAAAACTACGCAAATAGCTGCCCTTCTCCATTTCCCACTTTTCAAGATGGCAAAAATTTCAGGAAAACCAGATTGATCTGTGAGATTACCGGCACTGTGGAAACTGAGAGCATATCAGTATGATTAGGACCTTTCTCGTGATTACTGAAACATCAGACTTTTCCCTTCATTTGGCCTCAAATGTAAACTTTGATCCTGAGCCTGAAATATATCCTACTCTAATGTAGTTATCTCTAACCTGAACCACAACCGGCATACTGAAATGTATGCTCTGGGATCTGCAGCAAGCCCTCTAAGTCACACTATCAGCACACAAAGGCTTTAAGATTGGCTTAACTAGGCACTGGGAAAGCCGGGGTGCCCCGTGTCTCCCTGTACGTAACATCAAGGGAAACAACCTCGGTAAAAGGGACCGTGAGCACAGCGAGGCATAGTCCCTGCTGGGTTCACATCCTCTTTGGGCAGTGGGCATCTATATGCAACTGAGAACAAGAGCTGAATTACTATCCAGAGGGATTCTTCAAGGTACAGGGAAACTTTTCACCAGACAGATGCATGGCTACATGCAAGAGATGCGATCACTTTTTGTTTCTCCCTCTCTGCCTTCCTACAGAAGCCCTAATCACAAAACGTGCCATTTTTGTCTGAAATGGTTTTGAGGGTAATGCTGCGGATTTATGCGGATTACTTCATGCAACTGTTGGCAGTGTCAACAGCAAAAGATGACTTTTCAGTCTATGTTTCTATTTGCAGTGTTCATAAAACCTGGACTATCTGCAGTTACAAAAATGAACAAATAGATCTGGAGGCATTTGATTTACTTTCCCAGTCTTGACTTTCTAATAATATGCTGTTTCTCACTACCTGTATCCTTTGAACTGTCATAGACAACCCCCAACCCACCCCCTCATAAAAAAAAGAGCTTGCACTGCATTGAAAACCCTTAAAATAAATAGAAAATAACTCTTTTTTTCCCCCCAAAGCACTCACATTTGTTCCTTCAAAATTAGGACTCAGCAAATAGTTGGAATACATCTGTACTCAGAGGAATCCACATCAGATCATAAATTTGTTCATGTTAAACACAAACATATGAACGCACTCTTATATCCAGGGACTATGGAAGGGTTTAGAATTTGCACACTTTACTCTGTGTAATGCCAGGGCAATGTTTCACTCATCTATGTAAATAGAAAGCAGGCTTGTTGCATTAAAGGCATAAGTATCCTTATGCTCTGCATAAACATCACAGGATTCAATTTTGAGAACGAATCACATAATTTGTCATATCTTTTATTGTGATTGACTTCAGTGATGGGCATACACAAACATATGATTTTCCACTCAGTGTATCAGCGTGTCTCTTGGTGTGCATTTGCTGCTAGAATGACAGGAAAAAAGATTAACCTCAGATATGCAAATAAGCTTAACTGAATAAAACAGGACAAATTACCCCATCGTCGGAGCAGTTCCTGGTTTGGCTATGCTGCACACACCACAAGAGCACCGGGAGAGGGCTCGTGTGGCTGCCCCTCATTCCTTCCCTCTTTTTCTGGGGCTCATGGCAGAGCTGTACTGGGGTGACAGGTACCCCAGCATGGTGAAGCACTGTAGCACGGTGTAAGGGACCCCAATTGCACTACGTTACCCCACTTCTGTGTAATTCAGAGACATGTGAAATTACCTGAGCCTTACTGTCTCTCCTAAGAGCCCCAGTTTGGCTACTCAAAAAAAAAAAAAGAAGCTTTCATTAAAAAAAATAACAACCTCCCCCCTTAAAGTTTATAACCCTTGTCATTGCAAAGAAGAGGGTAAATGTGAAAACTGTTGACACACGAGGCCCCAGAATCGAGTCTCTGCTAAGATCATTAACCACATATTTGTACATTTTCAGTGTTGGCAGTTGCAAAGAGACCTCGGGCTTTTGGCTCCTGTGGGTGGCAGTGCTGGTGGCGCGGGAGGCTCACTCGGAAGACCTCTCTCATGCCGCCTGGGTCTGCAGGAGGAGGTCAAGAAATCATTTGTAGAGCMTATCCTCAGGCTCTCTACATTGAGGCTGTTTATGTTATACCATAAAAAAAAAAGGGGAATGGTTCAGTATGGTCATAGTGTTAAAGAAATGTGTCTAAAAAACAGCCACTAACTATGAGGGAAAGAAATCTAGAGGGAAAAAAATCTACTTTAAGAAGTATTTTTCATGGAATGTAATTTATAACTTTCCCACCCCTGAAGCTTCATTCTTCCTCCCTTCCCTGGAAAAACTGGAAAAAAATATGGAGTCTAAAGAAACCTAATTGTATGTAAGATGCAAGTTTTGTTAAGCCATCTACTTCTTGTGAGTTGTCTCCCTTGGGGCTATTATTTATCATCTTTTACAAAACAGATAAAGAGGATTTCCTGCTTCAAAAAATGTACAGCTTAGGGCCCAATACTAAAAAAACCTTATTTATAAGAGGACTCCCATTGAAGTCAACAGAACTCCTTGTATGAGAGAGCATTTGCAAGATCAACCACTAGGAAGAGAAAGCAGTGCACAATGCATGACTGTAATACTGGGGAAAAGCAACAAAATGAAAAGACGAGGGATGGGAATATATATGGTCGTATAAATTATGGAAGATAATGAGAGTATGTAGGGCCACCACCTTTAAAAAACAAATTGTCGTCTTTAATTCAGCAATGTGTCTACATATGGTGAAGAAGTAGCTACTGATTTTATCAGCCTTGCTAAAATAGTGTTGGAGAAATTGCTCCAGGAGAAAATAAAATCTAATCTAATCTAATCAAGCTAGGGTTTTGTGATCTGCATCACACAGCTATGAAATCTCCAATACAGGTTTTTCTTTATTTCATATGAAAATTAGTTTCTGAATCTGAAAATGGATTTCTCTGAATCAGTAAATCAAAAGGGAGGTGATGCATGTCACCCTTACGATCAATGGGTGCCTCTCCTAGTGTTAGAGAGCTGTGCAGACAGTGCCAGGGGGAGTGGGTTGCCTTCTCTTTAAGACTCAGCCATCAGTCAGTTGTACAGGTAGGACACAAGGGCCGGGTTTGATCATGTAGCAGTCAGGTACGGCCAATTTCATTACTTTTCACCATCAGAGATATTAATCTCATCTTCATAATTCTTATTTGTTCTTCAGTTTTACTTAGGGATGTATGGTCTTTGTTAAAGATTGCTTCAAGATTTTCTTAGGTGACCTGGATTTACTTGGCCAGGCTGGATAGTGGTTTGGCTCTCTGGGCTGAAGTTGTTTCATCAGGAAACAAAGTGACTCAAACTGAAACCTTGAAGGACAGTTGCTCACAGAAAACCTTTCTAGACTTTTAAAATGCTGAGCTGCTTTCTCGCCATCAGTGCCCTTAAAGCAGTAGTAGCCTGTTGTTGTAGCTCTATGATGGGCTGAGCACACAGGACTGGTAAGCCTTACAGGGAGAAATAGCTTGTGTGTAGATGGGAAAAAGGATAAGCTATAAGGTATACAAGCCTTTCTTTAAGTGAGCAACATAAGTAAGTGAAGGTTTGGTGCAATTATTCCCAAGCCGTATTTAACGACATTTTGTCTTTTTTTTTTCAAACTCCAAGAAGGGATTTTGTGCCTAAAAGTGTGCCCATTTGTTCAACAATATCAGGCAATCTGACAAAATCTTCTAGCAACCTTGCTCTCTCTTGAAAGAACAATCACTGTCCTAAGGCATGTCTTGGGCTAAAGCTGGTCATAATAATCACTGCAAACTGTTTATTCAATGAGTCCTTTTTCCTGGCTCTTGAACAGTTTCTTTATAATCCTACTTTTGACATTTGTAATTCTCGAGTTTGTGAGGTTTGCAAATATATTTGATCTGGGAACTGCACATACACGGTTTGTACTTGCTACTCTGAATTCGCTTATCCAAGATTTGTGATTGATCATAACTCCATTTTGCATGTTTGGCTGGATGATTTATGTGTTTATAAAGTATCTCTGCTTCTCTGCTTCCTATGCATTCAATTCAATTTATTTATTAAGCCAACTTCTACTACTGGCCCAAGATACATGTTCGACAGATCTTTACAGAAAAGAATTTTCTTTGTGAGCATACAGAAGATGAAACGCAACTAGAATTCCCCCAAAGCTAAAGGACACTGTAACTCTTTTTTTTTTCACAGTGTTTAGACACTGGAAAATTCAAACACTTGAATTCAAACAGTATTAAATACATGTACTTTGCTTTCTTCTGTCTCTGTCCCGTCTGTCATACTAATGCAGTACTGTAATACTCTAAAAATAATACTAGGTGCCAGGATTATTAGTTTGTTAAAAAGTTTTTGTTAAAATGCACATGAAATGGCACATTCTAACTGCTGAAGTAAAGGACACTGAAGAGGTTTGGTCAAGACATTATTCTGAGAAGCGTATACCTATATTAATCTCTGCACTATCAGAAATCACTTTATTCTTTCATATTTGGTGCAAGTTTCATGTAACTTTCCTGTGCAAGGCACCCAACATTTTTATCACCCTTCCTCTATCTAACCTCAAGCTTTTAAGTTACGGGGACTGTGACATTCTTGTAAAGAATACGATGAATAGGAAAATAACTCAAAAAAAGGTGTGGCAGGTTAAGAAAAACCTTTGCATGACTGAATGCATTCACCTTGTTAGTTCCAGCTCTGTAGAGTCTTCCTAAGGAATTGAATTTACGTGTCTTACTTGCAAAGTACCAGATGAAAAAAATTCTTTATTCAACTCTTACGAGCCTTTCATTGAGTGCAGCTGAGAGTGAATACTGTTACTGTCATTCTCAGATTTCTTTTGGAATGGTCTGCTCCAAAGGCATATATATAAATATATATTTCTTTTTATAAAATATATATATTTATTTTTATTATACATAAATATACATATCAACTCACATGCATGCTCATACTACGGGAAGAAAGTCCAGGCAATTAAATAATCACAAGAGATAGATTTGTTCTATGCATTACTAGAAATTAGAGTAAACATTATGCCTGTGGTCTCCCTCAGTTCCATCCTGGATGGTTCTGTTAGCTAAAATACATCTGTTGTCAGCACTATCAAAAAATAAAATCTATGGTTTTAACTTAAAATGTGATAGGATATTGCCTGGAATGTTTTCTCATATAGACAGTGTTATCTGAGTCCTTCCTTGGCAAGAAGTTCAATCTGAAGACAGTTCTCAGATGGTTTCGGCAGCTTAGTTTGCAATGCCTCTGGAAGCAGAGCTCCGTTGTCCTCGTAAGGAATTCCCCCTCCCCAATCCTTCGAACTTTTTCATCGTTTGGGAAACTCACACTTGACTATGAAATCTGTTTCAATTACTGTAAGCTGGAAATCAATTATAGAATTACCTGTTTACTGCAGGCATTAGTGACATAATCTGTGTCTAGAGGACCCGCGTGCATTGTGTCACCCACACGGCCTTCGCTGATGGCTGCAGCGTGGGGTGCTGCAGCCCAGCTAAGCCCGCAGTGAGCGCAGAGATCCCTGAGCCCTTGTATTCATTAGCTGTATTGGGGGAAGCCACTGCCGCAAGCTGTGGCACTCCAGCGTATGGGGATAGGTTAAGCCTTTCACAACCTATAAAGCACGCCTAAAAATAGACCACATGGAAGAGCTATGTCACAAATTTCAGAGGCTTTTCTTTTTTTTTTCTCTTTTTTGAGAGACCAGCACTCATAAAGCAGTGTTGAGAGGGCATTATACTAAGGAAGCAAGCAGTAAATTTGTAGGTTTACCTCTAACAGCTGGTTTGGGAGGGACCAGCCATTAGGACAGAGGAGGAGGAATGTGGGATGGGGGAGTGAAAGGGAGATTGTAATAATACTCATAATTAAAATGCTGCATTCTAGCTGCTGSGGAAAACAGTGCTGCAGATTTCTGAAAGAAATTTGATTCCAAGAAGTGCAAGAGGCCGTGAGTGAGAATTCTTTCATAAGCAGGAAGTGAGAGAGGGAACTATAAGGAAATATTCTGTTTATTTTGGCCACCATTCTAAAAAACCTGGGGTAAAAGCAAAGAGAAATGAAAGAAAGAATATTGATAAATGATGTGTGAAAAGTACCTAGAATTTCTGGACTCTGCAAAGCCTAATTATGAACACGAGTAATTTATTCACGTGTTGTCCCGGAACTAATCAATATTTTGCACTTTATTAGGAATGGAAACTTGCGTTGTCTCTTTCAAACATACGGTAGTTAGCTGATTGAGTGGTTTGTTCAGTAGTATGACCAGCTGTTATAAATGTTTTAGTAATTTTTTTGGCATTAAAAGTAAACAGGCCTTTTTTTGTCTTTTTGGCTGGGCTGAATAGGAAAGCACATAGCCAATAAACCTAGATCTTGTTTCATATGCTGAATTTTATTTTGAGTGCATAATAACCCTAAATGTATTGCTGTGTTTCTAAGCAACTTCTCACAAGATGCAAAAATAGGTAGTTATTTTGCTACATTTAAAAGTTCTTTTGGTGCTGTATTTTGTTTTACCAGTTACCTTCCCACCGGCTGTAGCCACAGCTTAAGAGACATTTCTTGTAGATCCTTGAGACCTGGTTTTTGAAGAATCTGACATGTATTTTTGGAGTAGGCCTCTTTTCCTTCTGGATTAATGTCAAGGAAGTAACTGGAAAGCGCTAGAGATGCTCACTGATTACGAGCCCAAGCCCTCTGAGGAACATCCCCGCTAACATTGCTGTACTTTGAGCTGTGCACCGTGCAAAAACTATGGGCATTATAAAGTGCATATTGCAGGTTACAGTTGAGGAGATGGTAAGTAGGAAAGGCTGTGTGGCGAGGGGCATGGGACTGCAGTTTCTTCAGAATACTGAATCTTCTAAGAAGTTTGAGAATGGCTTGTGGCCATGAGAAACGTGTTTGTCAAAATGCGTCCCCAGCTGTGGGATGGCATAATTCAATGTCAGACGCCGCCTTTCGTTCGGATTTGGAAAGCTGAAGCCCATCCACATTTGTGCTCAATTCCTTGCTGAGCCTGAAGATGTTGCTGGGCCAAAGAATGTCATTGTGTAGTTTCCATTGTCGGCTGTCACACTGCATATGTTTTGGGACTGATCTGAAGTTTTGTTTGACATCATGACTTTTATAAGAATCAAAACCCCCAAATCCCTCAGATGAAATCCATATGGCTTTGTTCACAGGCTGAAATAAAATCATGCTCACAGCCTTTACTGCAACTGAGGGATATTTGGTGGGAGTGGTTTTTTGCTTAATAAAAGTATAACGTTCAAATGCTGGAAATGTGGATATTATTAAGTACCTGCTCTGTGAGAATAACTCAAATGCTGTTTTATTCCCTGCCCCTTTCGTTAGTTCATATGCACAAGAGTCAGATCTGAGGCTGACATGAAGAATGATCTCCGCAGCCTGGCATGGACCCAGCTTCACTTGAACTCTGTTTTAGACATTATTGGGTTTTTCTCTGCATTTTGGCTCCTTGCAGCTCAGTGCTGAACATTTGGCATAATGTGTGGTAAGGGCTATTACGATACACAGAGGTGAGGTAATTCACATCATTTCTGCAGTGTAGGCAAGTTTGCTTGGCTGCTAGAGCGGTTAAAGCAGGAAGCTTCCCGGTGTGCCGAGATGCTGATTACTAAGGGTCAGGCCTGCGCTCACCATGACATCATAAAGCACAACCGGGGGCTGATTTATTTAAGAACTGTCATGTCACTGGTTTTGTCAGGAGAAGAACAGAGGACAGAGAAGGTGAGGGGGTGCAGTAGGCTTTCACAGCTCGGGATTTATGTTGAAGAAGAAAACATTGACAGTCCTTTGCCAATGACATAAGAAATATTTTAGTTACTTGTGARCCTGAGGTTTGGAGTGGCACTCTTCCCTCCTTTCGCCGAGTCATATCCAAAATGAAGAAAACATTAATAGCAAGTCTGGCATGAGAGGAAAGACCGTGACAAAGCTCTGGCCAAATATTTAGACCTCCTTAACCGTTGCTCTGGTCAAATCCAACACCATTGGGCATGTGGGAAAATGTGCAATATTTGCACATGCATAAGAAGCATTGCAGTCCCTTCTGAGGTAGTACAGCGCTGAATGAGAAAACCTCACCAGGACGTCTTCCAGAAACAGCCATGGGCAAGTGATGCTTCCACTGCCCCCCTGCTGGGTTTCTGTGCCGCCTCTTCCCATTCATTGTGCAGGATGTGGTCTGTGGTGCTGGAGTAAGCACTCCAAGACTGCTGGAGTAAATAAGCCAAACCCTGGCTGAGAGGTGCAAAGCTGGCATATAGGTGGTGTTAACCTGACCAGTTCTGTAATAACTTACCACAGAAATATATTCCTTTCTCTCTTCTCACGAAAATTGTGTTTGGTTCCTGAAGATCAACTCACCGGACACAAAAAACCTACTTTGTCAAGRAAATTAATACGACCCATGCACTGTAAAAGCAATGGAAATTCCAATTTGAATGAGACTGAAGCATGAGTAAGGGAATATATTTATAAATGGACAATGCAAATCTCTGAACTGATAGGGTACGTCTCAGCTTTTCCATACAGCCAGTTGTAAAAACATCTGCTTGGTATAGCTAACATCCCACTTTAAGACCATTTTCCTGAATTGATGCACTGAATTTCAGCTTCAGCTCTTTAGCATATCACATGGAAAATGTATCGCTGGTTCTTATGCCAAAGAGTACTCAACATTTGGTTTRATACCCTATTTTTGTAGTTCTAGTACTTCCTTTATTTGGCTGTCTCAAACACTTTTCAAATGCAAAGTAGGACTTGCAACAGGCAGGTGGTAGTGTTATGAAGGGTAAATTAGACACAGGCAGCTTCACTGATTTCCCTGAAGACCTCCCAGTATGGGGCTATAAATGCAAAAAAGGGTACTCTAGATTCTCTGCTCTGGTCAGGAGACTACACAGCCCCTCATTTCCACAGTAATCTGCAAACAACCTGTGTTGAACACCTTATTTGGGTTACAGCTCTGGGAGTCCAAAGACATTAGAAGGAGAAAATAATAACAAACACCAACTGATTGCAGGTGGGGACAAAACTCCGGATTGTTCAAGGATGTGGGAGTTCTCTGGGTCACTTCAGAGGCAGCCCTTCAGGTCCTGAGTGATTAATTAATTAACTTTCATTAGGCTTTTACAAGCTATATAGATCCCCCACGTGCCATACACCCTTTTTCATGCTTCTGTCCTCCTCAAGACTTGGACTGGCTTCCTGCATCCAGGGGTGAGTAGCTCTGAAAGGTGGGTCAGACCCATCTGGGTTTTTTACAGAAACTCAGGGGAAATGCAGAGGAAAGCCAATGTTGGCAGTATCAGAAGAAGTAACTGATGTCCTCTGAAAGGTTTTGATTATCTGTTAATAATCCAAAAAGCAGTTTTACTGTGTATTCATTTAGGACTTAGCAGTGGCATCTGTGCTGCCTGGTACTTCAAATAAGTAGTTCTGTTGAAATGAATGTGTACATGCAACTTGGTAGAAGAGATCTTCCAAAGAACAAGTCTTAACTGGGCTAATATACACATCTGAGTTTCAGAATGCTTTTTGGGAGGAGAGTGCTGAGGAGTAGAGTGAAGAACTGATTCCCCTTAGAATGGATTTACAAACCACTCTTGAATTCACCTGCAATAGATTTTCCATCTTTAAGTTAAGATCCTGCTTCAAGGTGATAAGGGCTTGCGCCAAACACATCTTTTATCCATAGATTGTTCCCATACCCAGTTAAAGGCAGTGGGCATAACAACTAAATTTTTGTTCATTTTGTACAAAAAACCCAGGCACTCCAGAAATACATAGAAGGATTTTAATGATGAGAGTGCATTGATATCTTTTGACACTGTTACCCACAGGGATGCTGGGGAATATTTTCTGTTCCATATTGCATGCAGCAAAGACAGGTGGAGACCATTAGGGAGGTGCTAGAATCTGTTGTTCACTTTTGTTACTCGTGATGATGACCTGAGCCAGGGAAGGAAACAAATGCATGGGGTGCGTGTTTCCCTTTGTATGCACTGAAAGCGTGCATCTTTTAGGCGTAGGAGAGGAGACGGCTCTATCCAGATCCCATTCTGTCAAGCTGTAACATTGCCATTCACACTTGAGTCTTAGCTCCTTTGCTCTGTTTAAAAATGGTTGTAACTAAAAGTCCAGCTTGTCATATTTGTGGCAGAAATGAACAGGAGAGCAGTGACTTCTTTTTATACATTCTGAAAACACTCTGAACTGCTCAGGGCAGTTCCCAGCTCTGCATCAAGGGGAAGGTCTGGCTTGAGGGAGGAGTGGGCAATTGAAGCTCTAATTGAAGTCAGTGGGAACTCCAGATGCTTTACCTTACAAATCAGAACCTACCTGTCTCTAGTGTTATCTCTTTTTGATTTGAGAAATATTTAGGCCTTGTCAGAATTGTTTCACTGACAGGAGAAAAAAACCCAAACTGTATAATTCAAACATTCCTCCTCGTTGCAATCCTGTATTTTTATGGAGAGCGTATGGGAAGTCCTGTGTTTCTGCACACAGCAAATGGCAGCAGGTGGGTTTTTTTTTCTCAGAAATGAAGGGCTGCTTTTGTAGGGTACCTTGCTTAAGAAAGCACTTGCTTTTAGCTTTGTTCAGGGTTGAAGGATTGGGAGCCAAGCTGTGAGCCAGCAGCAGCCAGAGGGTTGTGGCTGGTTAGCAGAGCCACAGCCCGGCCGTGCCTCCCCCTGCTCCTTCCCCAGGGCCGCTGCATGCTCCTTGTGTCCTGGGGCTGGTAGAGACTAGCAACAGAGTCAAGGTAGGTAAAATCCTGGTGAGAGAGTGGTAGAGGCTAAAATCAGCACCCTCTCCTTTCCTTGGAGGAGTAGAGATGCTCAGGCGCTGGTCCCTGCTTCAGCAAATATTGCCATGCTGAGTGATGAGGCAAGGTTACTGCCGAACAGACTATTAAAGAACTTTATTTCTTCAAATAGAATACACCCTTGGACTGTGTATTTAGCCCAGACGGGAAAGAACACAGGGGCCAGACAGAGAAAGGCTTGCTTAAATCTCATTCCTCTGTATTTCTGTGTGGTTTTAGTTGGCAAGCACRTGTTTAATGGATAGGCTATAAGGGGCCTCCCTAAGTCAGTATAAAGAAGTTGTATCTTAATTAACATTAGTCATTGCAAAATCACCATGAAGGACTAATTTTATTCAATTTTAGCAGTCCGCATGACAGCCTGTATATAAATCACAGTATTTTTCTTAAATTCACATCTTTGTTTCAGGGCTTAGTTGTACAGTAATGGAGCCAGAGAATTGCTCCCTGGATATTAATTAGATGAGGAGTTCTGTGTCAGATGTGAAAAAACTTCTAAAGGACTTGTGTCAGTTACCACTGTCCCCTTTTTGACCATAACTAATTCAAATCTTAGGCTACTGAACTTTGGACTGGTAGCGTCATCAATTTGCAGTACCACAGTATCATGTTTTTCTTAAAAAAAAGATGAATTGCAGAAGGCCAAGAACTGGCAAACTCACTTACTAGCTGGTGACTTGAGTTGGTGGTGACCCTTGGTTGTCTGAAATCAGAAGCCCAGAAATACAAGAGGACTTTTTCAATCTTGATCAATGGTGTGTGCAAACCCTGTTTATTTAAATAACAGCAGATAGTTTAATGTTCATCATTCAAAGGGAACTTTTTATAACTTTTTCCTCTAGGTTCATGCTTGCTTTCTGACCCTACTGCTCAAATAAACTGCAGGGTTTGTTGCTCTTTACATACCAGCAGTTTAAGTTCTAAAGCCACTCTTACTGACCTGAGATCAGATAAATACTCTCCTGGGGAAGTTTTAAGTTCTTTGCTGACACACAGTTGGATTAGGAAGGGTACAATTTTGTGCAAAAGCAGACAAAAGTAGAGATGTTCCTCTCCATGAAAGATCTTTGACCCTTGGTCTTTGCCCTGGAAAAAAGGTTGAGGGAGCATTTTTGCAGGGTGTGTAAAAAATGGTCTAGCAGCTTTCTTCTCATGAAGAAGCCTAAAAAAATCTACTTCAGCTCCACGGTCATAGAAGACCCCAGTCTAAGCCTCACTGGAATTACCAGAGAAACTGTAGTGAACTTCAGCAGGCATCAGATCAGGTGCAGAAAGCAAAACTTTAGGATAGGGCTTAGGCTTTTAAAAAAAAAAAAAACAAACCAAGGCTTGCAGATCTGCTGCAATGTCTTCCCAAGCCAACTTGGAAAATGTTAGTAGTCATGAAGGATCTCTTGCTTTTAATTCTCACAGCACAATAAAATTATAGATGCAGTGACTGTAGAGCTAGGAAAACTAGATCTTCATACGTTTCAGAAAGGATCTGGGCATGGTTGGGAATGAGGGTTGCTGCACCAGAAAAAGCTTACTTTCTTGTCAAAAAAAGAGTTCTTGAGTGGACTGGACAGAGAGCGTCTTTGTATTTTAAATTCATGTGCTTTAATATATTCCTTCTTTCTGCCTCCTCCCACTCTTTTACTTCAGTGTTTTCTTGGAGAGGCTTTTTACTGATCTGAATTAAAGCAATAATATTTTATACTCACAGGGATACTTGCCTGTTTTACATCTCTGGATGAATGTTAAAAAGCTGCATTACTGCTTTTGCTTCTTTCTTGCTGTATATATTTGAGTGCCAGATTTATCAGTTCTAGTTCTCCCAATGCTGGAAAACGAATTTGCTTCAAATTATAGCTGTTTGAATGAGACCAGTGCACAAATGAAACCCATTACTGTATGCCTACAATAGGGCCAAACCTCTGATCTCAATTTCAATTTTGTAAATGAAGAGTCGACTCTAATAACTTCAGTCAAATCACTTTGGATTTACACCAGGGATGCAGAAATCAGAATCCGGACTTTCATGTTTAGTCTGGGAAGCATTTTGAAATTCTTGTGGATGAAAGATACTAAAAATGTATGTTATTATTATGTTATTCCTTTTCCATATCCCACTTCACATCATAGGACTGACCATATATCCTAGGATGGTTCAACCCACACTTTTCCTAAATTTTACCCCTTTAATTTGATGATTATAGCTTTTTCATGTCATAACTCTATAGTTAAGGTTAAGCAATCATTTTGATTTGAAACCATTCTCTTCAGTAGCGTCCTGGGAAATGTGAATGAAATCTGTTCCACCATTTTTTGAACTAGAATATGGGAAGTTAATCTTTTTCCCATTTTTAATTTATCCAGTCTTTTCTTGCCAGCAGTTTACTTGGAAACTTCTTAATGCACAGTCTGCAAACTTGGCATGGACATCTGAGGAATAATTTTGTATATGTTAAACCTTTGTTAATAATAGTCCCAAGAAACTGCAAGAGGAGAAACTGCTGGCTTAATGTATATTAAATACAACAAACAACTAGTGGAATAAAAGATCTTTGAAAAGATAGAAAAACATGCTGAAGTCGCAGTACTTACTATTGTGCAACCACATGAAGTTCTCTCCTCAGAAAAGTTTGGATGCTGAACACAGTAACTGTCCTCAGGCTTGCAGCTTCTTTGTCTAGATCTGGCAATCCACAAGTGCATATCTGAAAACTAAAGAATTTAATGAAAAGCTGAAGCTTAAAGATTAAATGGATGAAAAGGGGAATTTAACGTGGATGCATGAAGTTATGGTTCTGGAGCAGACACACCTGAGGTCAACCCGAACTCTGTGGGACCCTGTAGCTGTACGGGGAGCTGGAGACTGCGGTACCTAGGGCCTCTGACCCAACTCCCACTGAAATCGGTGGGGAACAGCCTGTCAGTTTAGATTAAACTTCTCGCAATTAGGCCAAGTTCAGGGAAGTTTTAAAGCACATTTTCAAGCATGGGCTTCTGTCTTTTTGACCAGAATGTGCGCTGTTCTCCTGCATGACCTGTGCACATTAAATTTTGTCCCAGCAGTTTGGTTTTCAATTTCTAAAAGTACGTTGACTATCCCAAACCTTTTTGCATGGCTCAGTTGGTCTTAAAGTGAGGATCAGAATGAAATGTTGTAGCTCTTCTGAACTTTGGGTGGTTTTATATGACTTTCTGGTTCTTGAGCTAATAGTTTAGAGAAAAAAAAAAATGGAAAACACAAAACAACATTGCAGCTATTCTGATATGTAGTTAAATCTTCTGGAATGATGTCAAATTTTGTTCATGACTGGAACTATCTGAAATCAAAATAAGACAAGCCAGGAATATTAGCACTAACTACATTTCCAGCAGTAGGGTTTTTAATATCTTCTGCTAATGCAATTGTAGCTGAATCTTCTACAGGACTTTTCCTCTTGAAGTGTTTTACAAAAAAGACTGGCGATGCTAAGCTCCTGTTAAATGAGAACTTATGGTACAGTGTGATGGAAAGGTTATCCAGCAAACTAATGGCAGGAATGGGACTAGAGCTGATTCTTCATACAGTGAGTTAGCTGTTACACCAGTGCCTCACCAGTGCTGCTTATTGTCGGAGATAGTYGGGCTATGGTCTGTTCCTATGGCCCTACCTAAAGATGAAGGGAGCTGTCTAAGCTCCTCTTGTGGTTCCTGCCTTCTCTTGAAATGAAAGCTCACTTTCTCAATTTAAAATTCTGCTCAGAGAGAAAACTAAAACTAAAAATGTCAAACACGTGACTGRGGTGAGGGGGAAAGTACCCAATACAAAGAGTGTTTCAAGTGGCTAGCAGTTTGTGTAAGACTCCATAAATAACAGGGAAGAAGGGGAAAAAAGAAAAAAAAACAAACAAACAAACAAAAAAAACCCTCTAAGACCTGTAAATCATAATGGGTATCACTGAAGGCCTTAGAACATAATGTCCTGCATAACAGCAAGCACAGTTTAGTTTGATTAGGTACTCAAGCATAGAAGCCAAATGGCAACGTGTGTAGTAGTGTTCACTGAAGATCAAGTACAACTTTTTATCTTGGAGATGTGACGAGACCGTTGGGTAGTATGTTAYCTTGAGACGCCTTAAAAAATAAGCAGCAGCCAATCAACACCTCCCTTTACTATTATCCTGTTTAAAAAATGGTCATTTCTAATGCATTTGTGAAGTGTATAAACTTTGCACATAGTCTTTTTTAAATAAAGTAGTTGTGATGGGAAATGTCCCTACTCACTACTAGAGGTGCAGAACAGCTTCCCCACAGGTGTCACTTATAGAAAGCTCTCCCTGCTGCCACCTCTAGCCAATCCTGACAGCATTTAAATCCACATTTAAATCCATCCTTTTACACTCTTTGCGGAGGAAACAACTGGTCTAGTTGCATCGGTGGGTATTTCGAATAGCCTTTATTGCAAATCTTTTCCAGGCCTATCAGTTTCTTCTGGGCTTTTGCCCTGCGAAAGAGCTGTATTATATAAACAGGAAACATATAGGAACTTGTTAATTGCTGGTTTATTTTTCTTATGCAGCAACATAGACTGCTTTTCTTATTGTCACTGGAGGGATCAAATTACGGCATGGAGCTTGGATGCTGGAGAAGAATGTTAAAGCAGTAAACTGGTTCAGGCTGGAGGAAGCGGGGAAGATTAGGTCTCTGCTTTGTTGATAAAGCCCATTAGTTTTTTTTCTTTTAAAACTTGCTTATAAATCTTGGTGAAAAGGTAGTTTGGGAAAACCGCTTTTCTACCACAAAGCGATGCTTAATGCTGAGGTTTTTAAAGCTGTTACCATTGCCTCTGATGGCCAGGATATCTGTGAGGGCTACAGAGCAGTTAAGATTTTGTTTTGGTGGTTTTTTTTTTTTTTGGCTGTGCTGGAATCCATATGTAGATGCCACCTCAGCCTTGCTTTCAGCTGAGATAGGTGCTCTCTTGAGGCCTTATGGCAATAACACTAATACACACAAAAAAAATATCAAAAAAAGATTAGAGTTGGCTCTTACTTGAAGAAAAGACAGAGGAAAGGGTGCTCACTGATAAAAGCTGGAGGCAGGCCTGTAAACCATTTGAGAATCTCCTGTTTCCAGTTCAGAAAACTCCCCATTCAACCAGGATGAGTCCTTACATATGATCCTTTAATTGCAGACCAAGATCAGCTTTTAAACCCATTATAACCTTTATTTTTGGACTAGGTTCTTGGTACAATTACCCTGGCTTCTTACTTTGGCTATTGCAAGATTCTGTACTACAAGCACAAGGCTCTCTGCACTTATTTTTTTTGGTGCTGTTGTCTGAGAGGTTGTGGTTGGCCCTTAGTGGTGGATGTTGTCCCTTTCTGGCTTTGCTTTCATTAGCAAGCACTGTGAACCAGCTGGAAGAAATCCCTGTTAAATGTAATAATTATGTATTGATACACAGTTTACTTCCATGATGCGTCATATAAGATACTCCCAGAGTTTGCGTTACAGTGGGCTGATGCATGACTGAACTTAATGTATGCCCCTAGATTCATATCTGAGAAAATATATAATGTTATTGCCCTGCTAATAATAGTTTTCTTATCTGGCAAGAAGCAAAATGATCATTGCTGGGATCTTTAGGAACCATCATAACTTAACTGGAAAATAACCCCATAGTGTGAGGTGATGGAGTGTTTCTTGGAGCACACGCAGTCAGTCTCCCCAGGGGGGACGCCCCTCCAAGTAGTTCTTAGAGGAAAATAGTGGTGTGAATATTTTCCTGGGAGAGAGAGAGGGTTTGTTGTTGATAGTACACTATCAGTGCCAGAAGCAGGATATCATATGCTATTGCAATATATTTAATGGCATTTAGAAGGCCTGAGGAGATAGGACTGTTTCAAAGGAGCAGTGTGTTACAGAAAACAGTCATTGAATCTAAGTGAAAAAGGGGAGCTAATGAGACAGAGTGATGATACAATGAAGAGTCTACCAGTAATCCTCAGCCAGTGATTTCTGCTCTCTTCTGAAATGCTGTCAAGTTCTCTCACTATTATAGTAAAACACTTCTGAAATGAAGACCAAGACTCTACATAAAACCAAAATAAATCATGGGCTGTAATGAGGAACTCATCAAACATTTTGAAAAGTAACAAGCAAGTAGTAGGGAATGTTATACTAACCTGGTACTTCTGGTTGGTTACAATTATTGATATAAAAACTTCCTTGGAGGTCTATGGCTCTCTTAGGATGGCCACCTCGTATACTGAATTGCATGTTTCCCAGGCAACAAATGCATTTTGCTTCTGTGCTTTAAGTTTATTTAGGGAGAAATGAGCCCGTCAGGATGTAGGGGACCTAAAAAGGGGAAGGAAGAGAAATAGTTGCAACAGGAGAATATCAAACAACAAGCAGGAAAGAGAATAAGCTTTATTCTCGCTCAGAGCCGGGTCCTGTGTACCTTAGTCCAAAGAGTAGCCCCAGTGAAGTTAGTGGGGAAACCTGTGCAAGGCAAGAGCGAAGCTGGCTCCAAATCAGAGGCATTTATCTGAAAATGCCTTAGAAGCAGAAAATCTATCAGATTTCAGTTAAAATAACAACAATTCTTTGCAGGTCTGCCAAACGTCTGCAGGCTTTAGGTGATTTATTGTCGAATCAATGCACAGCGAATGCCAAGGTCTGCCTTCACTTCTTTCCATGCCAAACAGAGGAACCTTCACAAGACCTTGGCACTTGTCAGATTTAAATCCTTAGGGCAATATTTCTCACCTCAAGTGCAAAATTCACCACTTCCCTGTGAAAATCGGTACAGTTGAGAACCGTGTGTGCGCAGCAGAGCTCACTGCTAGCATTTATACAAGATTCTTTATGTGGGTTTTGGGTTTGTGCTAGGCAGTGTCAGAAACTGGGGGGGAAACTGCTAATTCTCCTCCACCCCATTTCCCAATAAGCTTAAAATAGCTGTGTTAGAGCGCAGTCTGGGCCTGCCTAATCTCAGTGCTGTTTTTTAGAAATAATCTTCTCATTCCCACTCTCTCAGCTTCTTTGAAACATAATGAATTGGAATTACATGTAAATGCCAGCAATATTTCAAAGGGAGGCTGAAACACAATGTCTGGTCTCTAATTAGTTTTGCAGTGTGTGGCCTGTAAACTTGATGATAAATGAAGCAATTAGCCATCAGTGGCTTCAATTAGATGGCAGTAAAAATGGTAACAAAATAAAGTCACCAGCGAGGAAATTTGCTCTGAAAAGTGCTGCTGTGGGTTGGCTTCAAGCTTAACAATGAATTGGGGCTAATTGGCTCGTTTGTTCATTGTTTCTTGGGGGCAGAGCAACCGCCTAATTAGTGAGCGCTTTCCAGGGCCCAAAGAAAACAGGAAGGGAAGATGTGACATTGCTCCTCTCTGAGTGCCCTATCTCCCCATGCCAAGCAAATCACTGTGGGGAGAGCACACCCTTCTCTTGCTCCTCTCTTTCGGAAGAGGAGTGAGTTGGTTTGTACCATCTTCCAGATAGTCACTTAAGCTTTAGATCCCGGGGCACTTCTCAGACATTTATCAACAAAGCAAACTYCAGCAGAGCCCTCTCAGACCCTTTTCTTGAAGCAACAATCGGAAGTCAGGAGCTGGCTTGCTGGCATTGTACTGGGAGGAGAAGGAAAAGGCAGAGCGAGCCCTGGGACTGCTGAGCCCAGCAGTGCTTTCCAGCTCTGCTCCACTGTGTAGCGTGTGGCTCTGTTGGTTTTGACACTTAAGTGGAGGAAAATAACAATAGTACAGTACTTTCCTAGTGAGAGATTCACCAATGTTTTCCCACTTTGACCAGTATTTTATTCCAGGATGCTCCCCTCTGTATAAACAGGACAACTTAATTGCCACTGAAAGTACACAATAGGGGAAAGAGTCAGGCTGGTGGTAAAAACTATTTTCTGTCTGTTATTCTGAATACATTTGTCTGTCCCCACCTGTAAAGTCATGCCTATCAGTGATGATTATCATTATTTTAATGGGAGACATTGGGGCTGCCTCATTTTCCATGAATGCTTTTCAAAGATGATGAAGTGAAGAAGCACAAATCAGATAAAAGCGTAGTGTGAAAACACAAGGGATTTTCAAATCAGGGTTTTCATTTTCAATTAGGAGACTTTGTTATTGAAAACAAGAAGCCAATTTGTCAGAAGCAAAGGCTAATTTGTCTTCACCTCCAAAGACCGGAGGGAAACAATACATCCTGCTCACTCCAAACCTCTGGCTGGGGAAACGAAAAGGGCCACTCGGTTCCAGTTCTCCCAATTCAGCCTCTGTAGGGACTGCGGTACACGTTTTAGAGGGTGATGATATCCTAAAACACATCCTAATCGAAATACAGCAACTGGAGGGGGGAAAAAAAGTATTGTAGTGTCAACATTGGTTATGTGATTCAGGAGTAAACTAGGGAGAGCTGGTGTCTGGCCCTGCTGATGAATTCATTTTTGAAGGTGTTAAGCCCATCCGCTTCCAGGAAAGCTATTGTCTTTCGCTACAGATTTTACCAGAATGATACCAAGACGATTTGGAGAGTCTCTGTGGAAATTGCAAATTCAGTTGGATAGTATAAAAATGCTGCGATGTGACACATTGTAATTAACACTGAATTTTCTGCATTTTTTGGCAGCTCTGGGCTGACATCTCTAGTGGTACTTCACTCATGGTGCATTCATTGCACAGCACCCTTAATGTTTTACCTAAAGCAAAACAGAACCTTTTACCTGCCCATCTGTTGTGCTGGACGTCCCTGCCCGTGCCTTGAGGAGCCCCCGCATATGGGCTCTGCCTGGAGCAGTCCGGGAGGGACTCCTGCCCACATCAGCCAGCTGTGGGTCAGCCCACATCATGCTCTGTAGAGACCGGTGTACTCTCAGGAGATAAAAGCAAATGTTCTGGAAAGGCAGGATGTGTTTATGTGCAAAGTGATTTCCACTTACATATCTTTAAACTCTATTGAATATCTTTTTAAGCTCAGGACGTCCCTCAGTATCATGGGCAGTCCCTGGAGAAAGACCAACAACCTTACATACTCAGAGAAGTGTACCTATTTCAAAATGACAAGTTTCCAACAGTACCCTGCTTATTGATTAAAAACAACCATCTTAAGAAGAAAAAATAAAATTTCAGTGCCGTTCCCCGAGCAGTTGAGCTGTGGCGTTCAGAAACGCTTCGTGGTATTTCAAAGAACAATCTACCATTTTGCTGCTCTTCAGGGAAGTGTGAACTGATGCAGTTAGCAATCCTGGCTGACATCTGAATTCTTAACAGGAGGAGTATGTTCTTGCAGAGCAGAGAGAAATAACTGAGGCTGCATTGCATCCCCTGCTAGTTGTGGTTATTATCAGTATACATATATTACTAGCAAACTGCTGGGCTGGACGTTTAGCCCATAAACTAAAAATACATTAATGTTTTGCTCCTCTGTTCAGAGATTTGCAATTGGAAAAAAATAAGGTTGTTATTTAAAAACAGGCTGCTAAAATGAGACACATAAAATATTGCAGTATTTTTATTATACATAAAATGAAGTCTCTGCATTTGTTTTTTATTACTGAGTTACACACAACAAATGAATATGCTGTGAGCCAACAATTTCTACTCTGTTACACATGTGCACTGTGTTCCTCTGACTGCAGTGGGGTTTGACTAAGCCCATCTACCCAGTTGAAAGAGTAGGCTGAATGATATTAGCTTAAGCAATGAGAGTCAACAGGAAATGGGGGATTTGGGATCTGAATAGTAAAATGCGTCTTGGAGCATGTCATTTGCACAATGGCAGTTCTTGGCATCCAGTGACTTTGTGCTAAAAATGAGAGTTTATTCCTCAAAAATCTCCAATATGGGGAATGTGTGGCAGGCTTGAAAGGGCTCAGAACCTCTTGCCTGAATGACACCGCTGGGGCTGGAGGGCAGATGAAGACTTTAATTGCTTCCAGTCATCTGCTTTGTATGGTTCAACAGGAATGAGTTAGAGAGCATTACTGTGAGCAATGCCAGCATGTAAGACGTTTTGAATCACTGGTATGTTAAAACTGGTCAAATCTTAGAGCTAACAATGTAAAAAAGTATGACTATGATCTTACTTACTGTTTTATCTGCAGTGGTGACACAATGCCTTGCCTACCCACTCCACAGCTCCCTGTAGAGTAGTGGCTGAATGCCAGCTAAAATTGGCTAGAAAAACTTAAACTTTTTTTAGATTCATTGCAGAAAGACAATCACAACAAAATAAAGAACAAAGTCCCCTCATCTTGAAGTAGCTTCTAGGAAGCATGCAAGGTCTGGACCTCCTTTTGCTTACTTCAATATTGGAGTGTCATATCTTTGGAAAGATTCCTGATGTACATCAGTGGAAGCCAGTAAAGAATAAGGTCTGATAACTTCATGCAGAGTTGAATAACAGAGTAGATTAACAATCACAAATCTTGCAATATTGGAGGAGAACAAAGCTTTTCATCGCAAAACTCTATCTGGATGCAAGCAGCAGAATAGGAGTTTGTCACATCAGAGAGCCTTCAAAAACATATAAAGCAAACAAAATTATGATCAAAGAGAAATCTGGGAAGCTGTTTTTTTAAAAGGGTCTGAGCATTGCCAGGAAAGTTCCTTTTTTTTTTTTTTTTTTTTGTGTTCTTCCCTAATCCATTGACTATGGTAACACTCTAAAGGTAGGAAGCAAGTCCATGACCCTTTCCATGTTGGCCCACAGTGCAGGATTAGGTTTGTGTAATACATAAGCCATAAGTTGTCAAGCAACAGCCTGGCTCATCCTGCATGCTAATATTAGAGCTGACTGATACCATTCCACATGATCTCAACCTATAGCTGTGCCTTGAAGACCTGCGTTAGTTTTAAATTGGATCTGAACCCTTCAGCTCCAGTTCATGCCAGGCTTAATTCTCATGTACCTTCAGTGATTACTATCTTCTCTCTTTAGCGATTGCTGTTACTACTCAGTGACAGCAATGGGAACACAGACTGGAAATTACTTTACATGCACACATGCCCTTCTCCCTGTTAATGCAAGATGGGATGTTGAAGATTAGTCCCTAGTTCCTTTCCATTATGCTATCTTTCAGAGTGAGCTGTAAACTGTTATCACTCCAGAGGGATTAGTTATCATTGTGTCTCATCATGAGATTAAAGTATGATTAAGAAGGTATAAAACAGCAGGGGGTGTAAAGTCCATAACACGAAGAGAAATATCATTCCAGGATTAGACTGTCACCCACCACAGGCTGTTCCTCCATGGATTCATCTGCCAAATGACTTAGTCAAATACTCATTACTTGACTCCATTTACTCTCTGGACAGGTGAAAATTGCACTTAGTTATAGCCAATGAACATGGCAGCCAATGAATTAGTGCATGGAAGGTCAAAACTCTCTCCTGACAGAGTACAGGTGAAGAAATCTTTGGATGCGATGGTGTGGAGGAGAAGACATGAATATTAATATTCTCCAGGGCTAGAACAAATACTATGAAGGATGTTTGTCTAAGTCCTCATAGTCATTCATGGATATAGGGTTATTTAAGACAGATTACTTTCCTAGGAACAAAGCATTGCTCAAAAACTAGCTCCTAGACAGCAAAATGTGAAATGTCTGTTAATTTTTCAACTCACAAAGACAGGGCAATAGAAACCTACATATAAATCTAAATACTCCTTAGTCACACATAGTATTCTTTTCATGTCTGTTCACCTGCTTCTACAAGTGTTGAAGCAGAAATATCTGTATTTGGAGTTTATGAATAAGTTTTTTATTTGTATTTATTGGTAACCTACAAACTATGTTAAGATGAATGGAAAAGACTTTCCATTCTTTCACGTGGCTCTCCTTAAATTTGGGATACAGGAACATGCACAATCCCTTGATGCAGTGTTCCAAGGGGAAGCCAAAGGGTACCAGGGCACCCTTCAAAATAGCTACTCATACTGGTAAGACAGATGTTCAGGTGGACCAAATATCTTCCGGTGACCATCATGGGCTAGTAAGTTCTCCATCTGCATCAGGATAGTGACGAAGAGCATAAACCCTGACGGCTGCAAAAGAATTTGTTTGTGTGTTTATTGAGCCTGTTCTAAGCAACTCAGACAAGTTTCAGTAATTTCTCTGGCAATACTTATGACACTGGTGCGAACAGTTTCTCAGAACTCACAGACGCTTCTTGCTGCTATCCTGAACATTTCCTCTGTGTGATTTGATCTTAACACTCCTTTCCAATGAATTAGGAAATTAATAAATGACAAACAGTAGTTGAGCATTTATTGCTTTCACTTATGTAAAAGAGTCGCCTCATTGAGCAAAGGCAGTATTGCACTGATAACATCATACATAAGTTTGAAGTCTGATGTTTTAGCAAGTGTGAAGTTCTACCTGTTCATGGCATGAAAGTGTGTTTTTCAAGCTGCTTGGTAAAGGGCAGATTATTGACTTTGTCAAGAAGAAACTTGGATCTACTTGAACCTAGTTCTCCTTGCTGTCATTACTTATCTACCAGAAAAGTTGTGTCTCTGGGGCTTGTCTGAGCCCCCCAGCTTCAAAGAATGAGGTCTGACACTGCCTAAAAGACATCAGCTTCTGTGAGCAAGAGACAGCTAACAGCTTGAGGTTTGTTAGGCCAGCTCTGTCCCTGAGCACTCTTTGTCACCGGTGGTGTTGGACAGGGCCTGAGGGAGGCATCAGAGACAGCTGCTGAATTGTTTGGTTAAGGAAAACTTATGTCCAGTTAGAACTGGCACTGAGATGCAGAGGAGTAACACATACCACATGCAGAGAGCTGGAGGCATCTCAGGAACAAGAGGCAGGTGGTAGGATGGCCACTGTGAGCATCTCTTTTAAGGGACTCCCCTGATGCTGCGTGCATGAAGGGCATATACTATTAAGCAGCTATTCATGACAGTAATGCTGTAACAAAAGTTTCTTCCTTTTTTCTACTACTCTACTTTCATTATATTTACTTCTGTGTGCTGATAAGAACCAAAATTCAGTCCTTTGAGGTTTGTCTTTAATGAGTGAAAACAATGCTTAGGTGAGGCAAACAACTAAACACCGTTCAGTTCACAGGAGCCGTTCACTGTGTACCATCCTATAAGAAAAAAAGAAACAATAAAACCTCATAATTGCCAATGAGAATAGTAAGGGAGACTGGAAGCCCCTCCCCCATTTCTACCCATGGGACAGAGGAAATAAATGCCAGGCATGAGTATTTGCCTGAAAGTTAGTAAAATGGTAGTAACAGGGATAGGCTACCCAAAGCATCTCTCATGTATGGCAGATGCTGTGTGTAATCAAGATACAGGACTGGTGTGCACAGTGGAATGACGGATGGTTATCTCATTTAAGCTGCAGTGAATAAAGCTCTGAGAAGGGCTGGCAGGCTCGCTTTTACATATGCATTTTCTGCAGCCAGATGAAAGTCATTTTCTAAGAGCTGGCAATTGCTAACAGGGTGTGCACCGATGGGCTCTATCCAGAGGTGAAGGTCTTTTCCACAGAGGCTGAATGTGTTTTTGGCAGCTTATGTTGCTCAGAGAAATCAACGGGTTTTTGTAACTGTTTGTTATCTGAAGGCTCTGTGTTATGCTGTGCAGTGGTCTTTAGAGCAAGGTGGATTAGAAGTAGATTAGAATTGCAGTAAATAAGGCTTTGCATCAGGCTCTTGCTGTTTGAACTTTCTGCAGTTCACAGTGCAGGTCTCCTTATCACTGAGCTTCTCCCAACCAGGAATCTGAGGAAAAGAACTGTTTGTAGTTGATGGGCTTTTTTTTTTTTTTTTTTTTTAAATTCTGATTACTTGTATTGCAATATGGAGCAGTGTCCAGAAATCTGACCTCAAATGATTTCCTGGTGTGTCAACATAGTAAAGTCAGATAGCGAGGTAGCCCATACCCTAAGGAAGCTTGCAATACAAGAAGATAAATAAAAAAATTGGAAGGGCATAGAGAGGCATGCAGAGATGATATGATTTTCTTCTGGCTTTGCAACAGAAGGGAAAGAACAACTCAGATTTCTCCTGTTGACATATCAATATGCTGTCCATTAGTTCACGTAAAAAGTAAATGATGCTGATGTTGTTTTTTTTTTTTTTTCACACAATTACATGTATTTTCTGTCCAATACCCCCTGACATCTATAGCAAAATTCCCAAAGATTTGGCAGGGTTGTGATCAAGGCCTGTGAGTCAAATCCTAGCTCTTGGACATAGATGGTGCAGGACCAGGCTTGTGGGACAAAGGAGCTGGCTGATGAACAAGCGCTGCTGGCAGGGACTCTGGACGATGCAGGCGGTGTGGGGCAGGTAGGTGAAATAGGTGAAAAGCTGAACATGCAGGGGACAATGCGGTCTCAGGCTAAAACCACTGAGAGAAGAAGAGATGGTCTGAATTGTAACTACAATCCTGTGAAGGATGTAATTAGCAGACTGTGAAAATAACCAGGTTTGAGATTACTGTGCTGGTCCAAGAGACACTCTATGAAACACTATTAGATGGATGTATGGAAGAAGCGGTATATATTTTTGAGATATCATTGAATGTTATATCAGAGAATGTGGATTTTGCTGCCAATGCCAGGAGAAGGCCCTGCTTGTCACATGAACAAAAACCTCACTGAAAGGTGACCAAATGAAGGGTGAGCTGGTTACTGCCAGCTCGTGATTTTATTAGGGTACCCATATTTTCTCCTGTTTTTTAAAGTCTTAGTTCCTGGGCATGTGTAGTTACGTAAGAATCTCTCGGAGTTGTTTTTGTTTCTTCTTATTATTCTTTTTAAGTACATCTAGTCTTTAAGGAGCAAAGCTTAAATATGCTATGTGAATACAAATTGCTCAGAAACCAGAAGGCAAATGAAAGAATTAGAAGGGGTTGTTGCTTTGCTTTGGTTTGTTTTTTAGAGACATTGTGATTTTTAGGCCAATGTCCTGAATTTTTTAAGACTGATTCAATGTTTTTTTGAATCCTTTGGCTTTTCTCTGGCCTGGTTCTGAGAAGCCTCTGAAAGAGGAGATTCACAAACCCACAGAATGAGCCTGTCATGTGCTCTCTCTGATCTGATTTTGCTGCATTTCATAGGAATCCTCATTCCCACCTGGGGAGGGTGAAGCACAGTTTGGAAGCTGGAGATGAGCTTTCCTCAGGCACCAAAGGTTAGAGGCTTAGAAATGCTTCCCTTCCCTCCTGAAAGGCAAGATGACAGCAACAGAAATGAGAGAGGAAGAGAGTTAGGAAAAAGGGAAAGAAAAAGTGGTTGTGATACATTCTGAATACCACTGTGCTATGCCTTGGCTGCTGTCCTCTAATTATTAAAACATGCTGTTGGCTAATACATGTGTGTTATTTCCGAGGGGTTTGCACAGAATTACTCACATTTATGCATTTCATATCTCATAAGCCTGGCTATGAATAATAATGGCAGACACCTGATTGTCCTGGGCAGCCTAACGTCAGTCAAATGAATTCTCCAATTCAAACCAACAGTTAGCAGTAGTTTCTGGAAATGGGACTTTTTGATGTGGAAGCAACATTAATCAGGTTAGATGTTTTAAAATATAGATGGTAGTGTCTTTAGCTCTTTTGCTTGTGAATAGGTATAGTTGGCATGGCAGTTATAATACCAGACATTACTAGACCCTAGGACCCTCACCTCTGCTAGCACCGGCAACTAGAGAATATTAGTCCCTTACCCTGTGCAAGGCGTAAGGCAATTCTGGCTATGGAAAAACTGATGACCTCAAATGGATCTGAACACCTGCTTACCTTTCAGCACTTACACTGAGGCTATGCGCTGGATTAAAAGTACAGCTTCAGGAACCTTTCTGCCTGTGAACTTCCCACTCGTTAGGTGTGAGGTACCTTATTTTCCTCAGTGGCTGGCTCTGATCCATCCTTCCTTGCTGTCTTGATATTCCCTCCGGGACTCACCTCACAACAATGCCACTGTTTGTTCAGATTCAAAAAATTTAAACAACAAACCTCACTAGATTCCCTATGGATATGCCTCCCCACAAAAAAGCCCAAACACAAGGCTTCTGCCTTAAGGACACAATTAAGCCTCCAATTAACAAGTACACAAAGTCACACCAGGGCAGAGCTATCTTTGTTTATTGGGAGCAAAGCTAAGTAGCTCCCATTAAGCATCCCCTTGGCTGAAACCATTAACACCTATTGGGGTTGCTTTGCATTTCCCCACCAGTGCGGGACAGCCAGTCCCTCCTGTCGCAGGCAAGCAGAGTACTGCTTCATCTCCTTGCAGAATAGCTTAACCCGGCTCCAAATCTGTCCCCCAGTGCCTGGCTGCCTGCCTGGCCCCGGGGCAGGGCTTGGGCTGCCGGGGCACCGTGCTGGCTGCATCCCGTGCTCCTGGGGAAATGCCAGTAAGTTGCTCCCTCCCTCTCACTGCATCATAGGATCATTTAGGTTGGAAAAGACCCTTAAGACCATGGAGTCCAACTGTTAACCTAACACTGCCAACTCCACCACTGAACCATGTCCCTAAGCTCCATGTCTACATGTCTTTTAAATACCTCCAGGGATGGTGACGCATCTCACGTCTCCCTCTGCAAACTGAGGGCTGCCATCCCTTCCACCTTTACTGGCCTACACAAATGGTGAGAGTTTCAGAGCATCACAGCCAGTGCAAGAATTCATATATTTTAGAGCCCAGTACTGAGAAGGGGAGGAAGATAAAGTCTTGGACGTGGCACCTGATGCTATTGTAATGCACATATGCTTGCAGAAACAGGGAGTAGGAAATAGCAAAGTCTTTTCCATCTCACTGTCTCGGATGAATAATCACCGTGAAACTGAGCTGCACGGGCACGGTAATATATAAAAGAGAACCTCACCAATGCAGAAAAAAATTGTCAAATCAAATTTCCCTTTGCTCAAGCACGGGGTTGTAAGGAGCTGAAGATGGCATTGTCCAAGTGGTTCCCTGGGCATCTGGGGGGGGCATGAGCAGTGCAGGGTGCCTGGCTCTGTCTGGGGGGCAGCTCTGGGACCCAGGGGGATGAGGGCTCCATGATACGCCCTTCAGGAGCCTTTGCCCCAAATCCACTCAGTTTCCTCTGAATGCCAGGTTTAGGATGTGCCCAAGAGATATGCTGCCTTATATTTCTACCATGAGGTTTTATGGAAAAAGTCTATCCACAGATTTAAGTCTAACCAGACTTTGCCATATCGAGACACGGCTGCCATTTCCTGCCAGATGATTTGTCCTGCAACAGCTACAGGAGAAGCTAATGAAAAATGAGAAGAATGTGCTGGCCATCTTAGCAGCCATATTTCACAGTGTGGTTTGGAAACCGTTTGTTTTCTTAACTTCCTGAGGTCAATGGTTACGGGAGATGGATGTCACCACATGTGCTCATTTGGAAAAATAGTGATGGTCAGGCTTTAGGTTAGTGAACAGTGTTATGGAAAGGCAAAGAAATTAAAGAAATAAAACAACTTATTTGTTTGAGACATGGTCAGGATTTCAAAAATCTCAGTTCAGGATGTTGATTATGCAAATTCAGCAGGCCTTTCAATTAATTTATGATTTGTTCCAGAACTGAATAAACAATGCATGAATATTCATTCAGAACGACTTTAGGCTTTTTTTAATTCATATTAAGGCCACCTTGAATTCAAGTATGACTACAGATAGACTCCCATCTCTTCCAGGGGGGTTTTGATCTCAGCTTGGTATGAAACCTTATTGTTGTTCCTCAGGTACCAGAAATGTACTCACTTAGGATACCAGTTGAGCACTTGAAGATATGAATTATTAGGGAAAGTACTCACTGATGTTGCCTACTGAAGAGTCTCTAAAAGCTAGGAGGTTTTAAATAAAATACTTCCATTTAAAATGTTAGACTAATTCAAGCAGTGAAAGCACAATAGTAATGTTTTTAGCATTTATATAATATATAATATCCTCATTCTCGGCTCCAAAATACTTCCTAAATACGGATATGCATCATCCTCATTTTACAAATGAGGAAGCCTGATGTAATTTATCTATGCTTAAGTGCAGGGCTAAAGACCCAGAGCCAGCTACTAGTGGGGCCAAGAGGGAGCGCTGGGCTCCACGCTCCCCAGCCAGTGCCAAACCCAGGGAGCAGTGGGTCACCCAGCAGGGACGATGCCTGTGGCCAGCTCCGAGACCTCGGGATGCCAGCAGCTTTAAAAACCAAATTGGCTTTAACTTTGTGGCTGTTGGATGGAAGTACCACCCAGCTGGATGTGCTCCCTCCCTGTGGTGCAAGACACCTGGGCACAACCGGACTGTGATGGTTCATGCTGAGTTTGCAACAGCAGTGCCTTACCTGTATTTGATTCAGTGCCTGTGCAGTATTCCTCTTGCGTGGGCACGCTATCCTGTTATTAGCCATGGGATTTGTCACACGATACCCGCTGGCTCTCCTGGAAGCGATGTGGGCCAGTCCCCCTAGGTAGGGAGCTGAGAATATACTGCTTCTGGCAATAATAAAGAGCAAGGCGATGCTCCCTCCACTACTTCAGTTTCCTGGCTGCATCATGCAGCGCATTTGTGTGATACTCGGTGCTGGCTAGCGATGAAAAAGAAATGAACTGGAAGGAAAGGGTATGACAAAACCGAATGGTATGGTATAACAGAAACTGGTTACAACGCATGAAACGCCAATACGGAGCAGTTATGCTTAAAAATGCTGAACAGATGGCATAGGACAATGCAAAGATTGTTTAGCGTTACCCTGAGGTATAGTGAAATATTGTCAGAGGTGTGGGAATGTAGTGAGATTTTCCAAAGAGGTCTTCTGGGACTGCTCACACACCCCAGCGTGTTGGCAAGCGTTGGGAGACAAATTGAAACTAATAGCTGAGCAGGTGAGACCAACAGGATCTGCACTCATGTTGTTAAAATGAGGCTTTAATAATACAGAGTGGGACAGTGCCGTATATTCGATAGCTATGTTTTTTGCCATTACAAGTAATTTATTTTATGTAGACATCGGAAAAGATAAATTACTAGTAGCAGAGGCGATTAATATGTTAGGCAGAAATACTGCAGCTCTTCTTTCAAATGCCAGTGTCCATACATAGGAAAATTTACAGGGAGCTGTGAAGCTATGGCAGCCACTTTAGAATGCTAGAAATGAAGGCACTTACTAGATTTAAACCAAACTTGAACAAAATACATTTAAATGAAGGAAAAGAAACCTAAACAGTCTACTAATTTTTTAAAAAACTTAACTATTATAATTGGTTAGTTGCACAAGTGTTTAAAAAGAAAAAAAAAAAGAATTACACTGGATTTTTTAATGTTAATTCGTATATCACATTAAAATAACTAAAGAAAAAGTACTACTTCTTTCTTGACTTCTGTCTGAAAGTATAAGACAAAAGTTGTCAAACATTTGCATGTGGTTTCTGTGGAAACAGCCCAAGAGTGTTTTCAGTTAAAAGAAAAAATGCTCTAACTTTTTGCAAATTGTATTGGCTTGGGATGTGATGATGCTGGAGAAGTGTTTTCTGGTTTGTTTGTAAAAAAAAAACAAAAAAACAAAAAAAACCCAACCAACCAACCAAACAAACAAAAATTTTCGGAGGTCGTATGTCAAATTTGAGTTTTTCCTCTTTTCCACAAAATCAGCAGGTGGTACTTGCAAGCAAACTGTATCTTCTAGTTTGGCAAAAATTCCCAAGAAGAAAATATATGGGAGATCTGCAGTTTGTTCCAGTGTGAAACTTGGCAAGAAAAATTTTTGCCTGCAAAAATCAGGGCTTACTTATTACATTAAGCACTTTTTCAATATGTAATATGGACATGAAACGTCTCCTGGATGCTCCCTAGAGATGGACAACGTTCTCCCTTGAATTCTTCTTATGAGAAATGTATGCACATAATTTTTTAAAAGGTTTCCATGAAATAAAAAAAGCAAAAGCTGAAAATGTTGTGGGGCTGTTTGGGGCTTTTTTGTTGTTGCCCCAAACAAAAACCCAAATAAATCACTTTTTGACAAAACCCCAGAAAATCAAAGACTGTTGTTTACTTATTTAATTTCTGCTGAAAGTTTTCAGGAGCTGTTTTCTCTCTGCTTGTCAGCTCTCCTAACCTCCTCTTCTCTTCAGGAAGCATCTCAAGTATCTTCCCCCCCCCCCCCCAGGATCGCTTCATAAGCCTGTGTTATTGTTTACAAATATTAAAACTCTCAATGGGAATATATGATTCTTGTGAATTCCTGCCTGTATTGTGTTTTTAAAGTCTACATTTATAAAATTAGGCACTTTAGCTGTTAAGAGTTTGATCCTGCAGTTCTGGCCAAGAAAAAACCCTTCCCCATCAATGTCAGATGTTAAGACACTGGGACCAAGCCAAATTGCTGTTGCCCTGAAATTCCTTGGGTTTATGATCCTGCACGAGAGTGTGGTTTGGAGGTAGACTCTGGCAAAAGGCTGTGCCCTGGAGGGGGATTTCACGCCTGCCGAAGTCTGGCGAGGGCTGACAGGAGCTGACTCGGGGCACCAAAACCCCATCACGTGCCCTCCTGGGATCCTCTTTGAGCTCTCAGCTGCCTTCCAGAGCTCGGGGAGGCTCCTCTAACTCAGCCTCCAGTATTTGTAGGCCATAAAATATTTCTTCTTGTTATTCCCAAGGAGAACYGTTGCCTGCTTTGCTCTCTAGCCTTTGAAACCTGCGTTTCCCAGCAGCTCTCCTCATGCACGCACAAGAGTCCAAACAGCCTTTAGGATTGCCACAACCCCTTTCTTATCTTGCGGCACCCTCCGAGAGCTCCCTCGACAGCCCTACCGAGAGCCACCTCCCTCCGATGTCTGATTTATTGCTTCTCCTCCTCCCGTTGTTACATTAGGTCAACGCCACACTGAGGCAGTGACAGTCTCCCTGTTGGAGGTGGCCCCGTTTAACACGGCTTTCCTCGGGGAGGTGGGTGGCCTGGCTACACCAGTGCCAGCGCTGATGTCTGACAGACAGATGAGGAAGTCAGTGGGACACCACTTTGCATCTTTTTTTGCCTCCCCCTTCCCCAGAGTTGTCAGGCTTTCTGCTCATGGTATTTTTAAACCAGGCTTCCGACAGCTTTTTTGAGGGGGGAGGGGGGAACTGCCGACGTACTGTCTTTGGAGGGTAAAATAGTCCAGTGAAGTGGATGATGAAAATAACAGCCAAACAACATCAAAATGAAACATGAACATTCAGCAGAGCTTTGTCACTAAAGTCTTTTTTGAATAGTTTAAGAAAAAATTCACAGGAAGCAAAAGAATACTTTTTTCTTTAATGTAAGCAACAATAAAATAAACAAAGCACAGTGCATCCAGCAGAAAATGCAGCTGAGAAGACCTCTACAGTAAAGTTTCATCTTTAATGCTTGATCTCTCCATGACTGCAGGCAGTGACACTTTGTGTCCATAAAACTGAATCAAGCTTTAAATTAGAGAGAATTAAATGACCCTATATCTGATTCTTCCCTGTCTTACACCAGGGTACACAAATAGCATAGCTGATGTTAGCAGGGCTAAAATCCAACATCCAAGAATAAAATCTTCCTTGGGATGCACTTCTGCATTTGCTGAATAGCACAGCTGTCAATATTTTTAAAAATTAAATCAGCAAATTAAGATAGCAATTGTTTCTCATAAAATAAACTATACAGTGTGTCCCAGACAACACATATGTGGGAATTAATCTCAACCAGGCAGAGGCTTATTTATTTGATTAACTTTTAGATATGGTAAGTAACCACATTGACTCCAATGCAATAAATAAAGCCAAACATATGCTTCGTCTTTGCAGGGCTGGAGTCTTAAAGCTGAAAAGGTATAAAGAGCTGCTTAGCTGGAAGCCACCAAATTTGTAACCCTTCTCTCTTTTACTATGTACAAAAGAAAATACCTTGCATTATCAACAGCTTCATTTATAGTGAATTTAAAAGCAGTTCCCAGAAAACAGCTCCCATTAGGATTTAATTAGAAGACACCGCCACTTTTTCCAGCACGTGTTACTCTCTTCCTCATGATGTTTGTGGGAGTTAAGGGGAGGGAACACATTTTATCTTGAACTGATGCAGGATTCAGCCTCGTACTGCGTTGTAAAAATTGTCCCCTGGCATTTTAGCCTCAGATCCTTGTAAATGCTCATTTCAGCATAAAACTTCCATCTGAAACACTCGGCATAGATAGATCTAAAAGTAAAAAAATTATTTTGTGTTCAAAAATTCTCCCATCCCACTTCCAGAAGTGGCTTGGATGTGACTGGTGCCTGTGAGATGTCAGAGACCGCTGACAGCAGAGGAGAGGTGTGAAGGCCAGCGCCTCTGTGAAACCCTCTTCAGCCGGACGGTCTGCAAGGCTGGCAACGTGCAAGTACCTGGCTTGTAATCCGACTTTGAAACTCTTGTGTGGCCTCTCTGTCATGGAATATTAGGATCTAGATGTGGTGTTTCAAGGTCTTCAACTTTTCCATGGTTTTTACTCGCATGCTGAAAATAGGCAGCTTGCCAGAGCGATGGCTGTGAAGTGTAGTAAGAGATGCCTACTCTTTCCCCTCACCCCCACTGACTGGTTTAGATCAGGGTTTTAGAGCCATGCTGATAAAGGTAATTTCAGCCCAATTTTAGGCTACGTCCAGAGGAAAAAAGTAAGTGAAAGCCCTAATTTTTCTATTTGTGGATTTACAGTGTGCTGCTTATTTTGGATCATCTCTGTTGGCAGCTTGGAGTTACTCTCTCATTACATACCATGCTGCAGTCATGATGACATCTTGTAGTGGAGTGCAAATAACACTTATTTTTCAGGCAAAATATAGACCTAGTGGTTTCTAAACATTGTGCTCTTTCTTTTTTTAAGGATTTTTTTAGATGATATTAAACCTATGTCAAGAATAACATTTTCCTGGTGTATACAGTCCTGGTGGCAGGGTGGCGAGGCTGCCATGCCTCAGCTGTGCTCGGGGTACGTTAGCATCTTTGCAGAGCCCGTTGCATCCCGCCCAGTCCTCCCGTTGGTGATGTCTGGTCTGGGGCTCTTGGGAGCGCTGGATCTGGCTACGTCCACGCTACACACTCAAGTAAGCCATGACCTGATCCCTCAGCAGGGTGGCCATATGGGATGCTCGCTGGCCCGTGATAAGCACTGAAGTACGCCGGGGGATTTTTGGGAGGGATGCGTTAGCTAGCCAGGTACCATGCTGAGAGTTTACCTGGCTGGCTGGTAGCGCAGGCTGTGCAACCCCCCCTGCCCTGCCCCTGAGCAGCCAGCCGAGGCTGCCGCGTGCAGGTATCCGAGGGATTGGCCATAGGCACAAATTGCTAAAATTGAGATGATGGAAGCCTGAGAGTGCCTAGAAATTGGTACCCTACTCCAGCAAACAGAGATGTTATCAGGTGACAAAAGCTCTCTTGCCAAATGCTGTTGAATCATTCTCTCACTTTAAAATATTAGGGGAGGAAAAATATATGCTTATTCCAGTACGTAAAGGAAAATTCAACTAATCCAGACTTCTATATTCCAAAGTTTCTCACACATTCAAATTATTTATTTACTTGTACAGAACATGTGTCACAAATCTGTTAAGTAAGAGCCATCCAGGGTGTGTTTTCTTGTTTGAGTGCTGAGTTTGGGCTCTGCTTTGAACAATATAGTTTGAAAAACTCAGAAATGACCAGATGTATCAAATAATTATATCAATATTATTCCAGCTTCTATATTATTTATGCATAAAATGTATATGTGTGTATATATATTTTATACATATATAAGTTTAGACAGGTTATATATAATTGATTTAGACCATATCCCAAACTGGTGCAATATTGGTCTTGTTTCAGCGAATGCTATGCAAGATATACTAAGGATCTGGCTTTTTTAATACTAAACTACCAAAATATATGCTTGACTTCACACATTCAGCAGACCCACTGCTGCACACAGAACATGAAATAAAGTACGTGCAGCACCAGGCCTTAATTTGTTAAGTCAAAAGCTCGTATGACTTAGTCCAGAGTGTTCCTTTGTGGAGCTTTCCCATTTTTCATTAAAGATGATGTTCTGTCCTATAAATGCAACTGTTCCAAAAACAAAGAAAAAAAAAAAAGGAGGAGGAAACCAGAGTAAAAATGAAACAAAACATTCCTCAAAATTAAAAACAGGATGGTATTCTTATGCAGGCTGTGAATGTTTTGGACTGATATGTGTGTGTGTGTATGTGTGTGTATATATATATATATATATATAAAAACCACACAGACAACTAAACACTAGTCCAAAACATACATAATGCTATGTCTGCCAGAAAGGAGTTTTGTTAATGTGTGAATTTGTGAACTGTTATACAATTAGACATTTTTAGATTTTTTTCATAAATATGTAGGTGGTTTACTGGGGGTACTGAAGGGCATAGGAAAATATCTACCCCTATCATCTCTGCATTTAGTCTGACTCAGAGATTAGGATTTTCACACGGTCAAATTTGGAAAATGGTTGGAAAATGTAAAAAGCCTAATAAAAGCTGGTAGAAAAATTTTCAAGCGCAGAGACACACCCTGGGATACAATTCTATGTCTGCAGTGCTTTGGTGCTGTAGTAATAAGAATAAGTTTGTTCTCTGAAAGGCTGCAGCATAACCTGCCATGCATTTATACCTGCAAAAGCAGGTTTTTTTCCCAACCTTTTCCATGTTTACAACTGAATTCTTCTAAGAATAAGATCTGTGCACGGAGAGAAGAGAGAGAAAGTGTTTAACGGGGAGAAGGGAGAGCTTGAGACAAAGGAGCATTATCAGCTAGAGGACAGACACTGCAGCTTTTGAGTGCGTGAATGTAAGAGCGCGGGATGGAGAGCTGAAGGCCAACACATTTTTCTTTCATTGGAAATCACACAGCGTAGGCAGTAATCCTTCCAGTCGCTTGTAACTGTGCTTCCCTTGGACTGTAGACTTTCCCTGTGATCAGGACAGGCAGAAAACATGAAATCAGTTAATTAGCCTTTCAGCTGGAAGTGTTTTAATCTGCTGATAAAAATCAGCAATTGGGAAAGGCAGAATGAAGCAGCTGTAATGCTTAATGATTTTTTTTTTTTTTTTTTTTTTTTTTTTTTTGTTTTTTTTTTTTTTTTTTTTTTTTTTTTTTTTTTTTTTTTTTTTGTGGGGTATATAATTAAATCTCACTTGGGTTTTTCTTACTGGTAAAATATTATTCAGGGAATTCAATCAATGTGTTACACATCTTTCAAGGATTCTGGTGCTCTTTGTAAACTGCTTCCCTTACGATGACGAATTACTGATCTATCACTCCGGGTTAGTTGGCCCCGTGCTCTTGCGCAGCGCGGACAGACGAGGCATGTAATTTCATTCCTACTTGCTTTGCACACTTTTCCTTGGCCTGCTGGCAAAAGCCCTCTGGTGCCAGGTCTCGCATTCCAGCTGTTGTGCATTTATCTTACTATTGGACAAATACTTTATCATCCCATAACTTTTTTTGGAACGGGGCTGCAGGGCAGACAATATTTGTGGGAAAATCTGTGGAGTCTGGCTGCGCCTTCTGACACGCTACGGGATGAAGTGGTTTGCCTCCCCGCCGTTTAGAAAGGTCACGTACAGACAAGCGTTTGGCTAAAGACCACCAAAAACTCTTTTTTGAGCCCGGTTTCTGCACGTCCCTATTAGACACAGCAGCATCAGCATCCTACACTCACGGATACGGATGCTCCTCGCCTGATGATGCTTTTCTGTTTGCAACACGAACATGCTCCCTGAGCCGCTGCTGCTCACAACCTCACGTCTTTCACTGCAATTGCCTTCTGACAGCTACCTGCATTTCCTTATCCATTTCCCCTTTTTCCAGTGAAACCTGAAACCAGGTGAAACTTGCTCAGTGTCTGATTTCACCTCCAAATTGAAATTCAAAGCCAAAAGAAGCCCCAGGTCTTCCAAGGTTCACCAGCCTCTTGGCAGCCCAGGACTCAGACACATACCAACGTAACCCAATTTAGGGCAGTATGTGGAAATAACGTGACTCAAAGTCTTTCCTCATTGCTTTTGTCCACACTTGTCTTTAAAAAATTTCATTTACTTTGTATCTTTCTCCTTCCTCTTTTGTGTGTCCTCTATTTGATAGAGTATATTGATTGTGTTATTGCACCAAGGGCTTGACACATCTTAGGTACAGGATAAACGCCCATTTTTTAATGGGTAGCATAATGATACAAGTTAAAGCGTATGACAAAAATTCACACAATTCATAACTATGTCCAAGACAAACGTCTTACTGAATTGAGAAGTTTTGCTTAGGTGAAAATAAACAGGTATGTCCAATTAGGCACAAAGTCTGCACACAGGGATTATTTTTGGTTATTTTAAAAAAATTAATTTATTTTTGTAAAAAGAAGGAATACCAGCAGTAGTTTACTTTGGATAATTCTGCTAAGCAGCTGGACTTTGAGGAGATTATGTAAGCTGAACTAATTGCCAAACTTCTGATGCTTGTTCCTTGCTAGCCATAATTTAATTCTATATTAAAGTTTCTGGCTTTCACCCCTAGTTCCACATGATCTGTGCTTTGTGTAGGGCCAGGGATAGTGAGTAAACAGTAACTATGGTAATCCTGAAATTCCTCTGTTCCTACGCCAGCCGTTCGACCCATCCACCTCCTAGGTGCATTTTAGAGCTGCCTTAAGGCTGTTCTAGCTTATACCAGCTTGACTCCCACAGGAATATTCGCACAGCTGGGAAGAACAAGACTGTCATTACTGCACAGGTTTTATTTATTGTTTCAGGGTAGTATTTATGCTGGCCATATTTCACATTTATTTTGAAATCAAGGGTTTTCATAAGTGGTAATTTCATAAAGAAACCAGGCAGTTAAAACCATGGGAGCTACAAAACTTGTTAGAGCCCAGTATATTGAAGGTATCCAATTCTATACATAAGCTGCATTAATGACAGCAATGGGAAAAGTGGGAAAAGCACCCATGTGATAAGGCACCAGTTGTGAACACTTCAGCAATCTACAAAAATGCTCCTACTGTTGCAACTGCTAGCGGAGTGACCCAGGGGTTGAGAGAAAGTCACGGTAAGAAGTCTGAACAAAAATGCAAACACAGACCCAACCACAGAGGCATATTTTATCACTATTTAAGATTCTGACTTTTTCCAGCATATCAAAATGACTGTCCTACACTGTTCCGGTGAGATCTACTGTGAAAGTTCAACATCTGATCAGCTTCAGAAGGTCCCGCCTGGTGCTTGTGGTGGGAATGGAAGTATGAGAGCAGAGTTAAGTCAGTGTATCAAATCTGAGGAAAGTTTTCGATAGGAGAAAATAACTGTATTCTTGATTCCCATTGCTATTCTTAGAGAAACTAATGCTTCAGTCACAGCTGGTGCTCAGCTTCTTTCTTTGCCCAGCCCTTGGGACGGTCACAGGCAAGTCCTGAAGAAGTGTGCTGACATCTATGGGGCAATTTAGCCTAATGAACTGAGGGTATGGATGCAGTGGGGGCAGAACGGTGGGCTGCGTTTGTTGTTGTCACTCCCCTCTGCCGTGCCCAGCTAGCCCCTTGGTCCCACTCCGCGTTATCTGTGTTGTCTTTAGCATCGAGCAAGGCTGTTGCCTTTCATTCACACTCACAGTTGTTAGTGTAGCCCTGGGGTTGCTTGCTCTCCCTCTCCCCATCCTTCCACCAGCCTGTCTCTGTGAGTAAGGCAGGTGGGGCTCTGAGTGCAGAGCTGAACTGATAACTAATTAATAATGCTGGGACAGGTTAGATGGCAAATTTTTAAAATTATAACCACTTAATATTGTGGTCTCCTTTGAGATCCATGGAGAGAAAGAGAGATTAAGGTGTTGCCATTACTCCCGAGAGAGTATGGAGTTAGGGATGGAGATTTAGTTATGGACAATTTGCCAATTGCTGTTCGCGGTGGGAGATTGGTTCTCCCTTTCCCAGGTAGATAACCAAAAACTCCAGCATGAGAGCAATGACACACCGACACAGAGCGCACAGCAAAGAGCAGCGTACCACGTCTCTTCAGCGCAAACTCACAAAATCTGCTGGCTCCTCCTTGAGCATCTGAATGGAGACCCCAGGGCTGGTGGACATGGGCAGCATGCATCTGACAATGGGGTAGCTATCAGCCTCGCTGAGAGCTGCGTGTCTGCTCTGGGCTTCTGAAGCTCTTGCAGATGAGGAGGCACAACGATGACAAGGCAGCAAGGTCTTCCTTCAGTCCCTTCCCGTCTGCTGTGGTGGTGACACGGGACTTCACCAGTTAATTGACCTGCTCATTGTTTTTAGCACAAGCACCTCTTGTATACCTTTGGATTTACGGCTCTTCAGAGTCAGTCTCCTGCTTTCACAAAGTGAAAAGTGCCTGGACCAGATTTCATTGCCGGGCAGCCTTTACAACCCCCCAGTACAACTCCCCCAAGCACATCCTGCCAAAGGGAAAACTGAAACTGAGCCATCCATCCTGCAGCTGACTGATCCCCTAAAGGATAGAGTGACCTCCCCTTCCACCTGGTAAAAGCCCATATTCCACTTGGTGGCCTCATACTCTGACCTCCCTCATCTCCACCCGTTCTCTGAAACCATGAAAGGCTGTGGTGTCCTCAGGCAGGGAGGACACAAACTCCTGTGCTAAAGAAAAACCAGCCCAGCCTTTGGTTCTGCCAACAGTTTTCACAACTGATAAGGTCAGACATTGAGACCAGCACCAACACCTCAGGTATGGCAGCTGGTGACCAAAACGAGCCATTCTAGGTACCGCAGCTGGAACTCATTAGTCTCCCACTGTGATAAGCACCGCAAGGCAAAGGGAAGAGTCCTCCAAGCCAGGCATGCCATGGAGGGAAGGAGCCAAAAACTTCACAGTGACCTTGCTCTTCCCCTGGGACTGAGGTGGAGCCACATGCGTTTCCCTGCCAAGGCAGCCACCAGCGTGATCAGAGCACCAGGAGTGCTCTCTAAACTGGTGCAGCTCCTAGAAAAAGCCCTTCTCTTCTCATAATTCAGGCATTGATCTTTCCATCACCACAACAACACCTCTCTGCTGAGGGCCATCATTTGTGCTTCTTGCCTGACCTACGTGTCTCTCCTGTAGGCTCTCACCTCCACTGGACTTCTGACACTGGCTTTGCCCAGCCAACATGCTGGGACTCTTCTGGTGTGGTGTCACCATGGTCCTGCTGGGGGTTTTGGGACCTGTTATGCAGACAGCAAGGACTGGGTTTCAGCCACTGAATACAAAGAAAGAGTTGTTCTTCCCCAGAGAGTCCCTGGCCAGTCTCCCGATACGAAAATAACAATGGGGTTATCTACATGTTAAGCAATGCCAGCATCATGTCTTGTCACCTAGGGTCTCCTTGCCATAACTGGATGTAGCAGAAATCTCAGCATAGGTACAAGACAGCTTGAAGGACTAATGATTAGGATGTCTTATGCAGATAGCCAGGGCTGTGGGATAAGATTTTCACCATCCCAAAGAAATTCCATAATCTGCAAAAAATCCTGTCCGCTCCTCATCCTGCCTCTCCTACAAACAGTGGGTTATTAGAATTTGAAACTCTGTTTCAAAGGACACTTGCGAGAAATCAAAATGAGATCCTGGGGGCCCTGTCTGTGGCTTGAGAAGTAAGCTTCTCCTCAGCTTGATTTGAAATCATTCATTCCACAGGAAAAAAAAACGTTTGGGAAAAATGGCAGTAAAGGACAGAGTACCAAATTTCCCCCTCTGTCTGATAAGAAGTCACATTCATTGCTTCATTACAGCTTGCCTTTATTTCCTACTCACTCTGTATTATTCACTAGAAACTTGTTTGCCATTAATTATTAACTAGAGCATTAAAAGGCCAAACTAGGTCTACAGAAAGAATCCTTGTGTTGGATCATGTAGCATGTCCCCACCTGCTTCAGTGGATCAGGTACCTCGCCTCCGAGTTTCACCGCAGGCTCCATCAGAGCACCAATGCCTTTGCCTGGCTGCGTCAGCCTTGTGCCTGTCTCCCRTGTCTGCAGGGACCAAATCTGTGTGAAGCACCAGCAGGCAGGTGAAAGACCAGGTTCAGAAGAAGAGCAGTGCAATYGCTGACTTACCCACTGGAAACCCCTTACTCTCGCATCCAGGAAAGTTGTTTCTTACCAGTCACCTTTAATGTCATCTGTGCTAATAGGTACTCAAGAAAGAAATGCTGCTTATTTGCCCTGTAACCTCAGTGGTTCTTTAAGCTATTGTAGCCACCGTGGATCTCCTGTCTTTTTTATCTCATGATTTGTCTGTTGCCTCCATTTTTCAGAGCTCTCAAAAAGCTGGGTGAGGCACCCAGAGGACCATGAATGCTGGCAGGACCGCTTGAGAGTCGATGTATGCGGTGCTGGAAGATCCTGCTGGCAAAATTGTCTATTCTCAAACTGATGTGCATGCCAACCCGCAGGAACTGCAGTAAGCAACTGTGTGGTTCACATTTGCACTAATATATAGGAATTCATCTCAGTAGCCGATGATAGTAGGTAACAGGACTCCCCCAAAAAACAACCAGCTTGAATTCAAGCTATTTATTTATCAACAGATTGGTAAATTTGTTTACTAATGATCTAAAGGGCTCCCTCTCATATTTTGACCCAAATATGTCAGTAAGGTGTCCCTGCTTCACGTTTATGTGTGTGGTGGATTTGCTTTCATGCACCTGCTATTACTGTTAGGTTTCACTGATGAGCAGAGGCAAAGCTTTTCTCTTCTGAACAGTTATTGAATTACATTTATTTTCTCATGCTTTTTACTTGTCTCTCTGGAAAAGATCTCAGGTTCACCGGCTTAATGCCCGAGTGATCCACGGAGCCCCATTTCCTGCACATTTCAGTGCTCCAGGTAACAAAAGTCATCTCTCTCTGGTCTCTGAAGTGGAAAAGCTAACTGTTCCCTTCAGAAAGAAACCCCCTTTTGTTCCTACTTTATTACTTATGACTAATGACATTATGAAGGGTTTGCCGTTGTGTCTGTGTTCTTGCTGCTGCTGCTGGGGTGTATCACAGTGTGCATTCACGGGCTTTTTGCTATGCTCCCAAGCGAACGTGCTCTTCACAGCATCACTTTGGGCTGTATGGCATGTGCCACATTTCAGGCAAAATCCTCATTACTTGGGTGAGACTCTGTGTCCTCAGTACTCCAGATGAATCTTCCCTGCTCGCGGAGGATTACCCCGACAACCTCAAGGGTGGGTTTTACGAAGCAAAGGGTGCAGCTATCRTCTCTGCATCTGCCTAGGGCAAGAGTTATCTTCAAATCACCGCTGTCTGGAATTGCTTGTTATTGATTCCTGTAAATTGTCTTATTTGTCTGAGGGCTGCCCAGATGAACAGCAGACGCTTGAGAACTCTAAATAGGAGTCAGCCACAGAGTTCAGAGATTAATCTGTCCCTTTGGGGTGCTGAGCAGCCAGCAATCCAAACAGCTTGTTGTAAGAGGCTTAACAATGCAGAACAGCTGATTTCAGATTCATCCATTGAAAACATACATTCATGTTGTTGGATGTTGGAATAATGCTAAATCACTTTAATCTAAACCACATTTGAATACGACTCCCACAGTTTAAAGGGCACTGAATTAATCTTGTGAGTAACGGAGTTGCCTTGTAAAATGCATTTGTGTGATGTTGTAAGAAACTTATAAGAAACTTGACTGTGAAGGGGGCAGCTTTTTGAACTTGTAAACCCTCACTGTTTAGAAATACATAGCTGTTTGAACACAAGTCTAAAAGCAGCAGAATTTGAACAAACTTTTCCTCTGCTTTCCCATATTTTAATGTGCTCATCAGTGAATATTTATGTATAAAGCCTGTAGTAAGTGCAGTCGTCATTTCTCAGCTGTCTCCAATTGGCAGATCGATGAAAAATTTGGTGTGCTCCCACTCAATTGAAAAAAGTAACTAACAGGCTGCTAGGTCATTTTCTCTCAACGTTAATCCATCATTATCACCTGAAGTGCATTACTTTGAAGACTGAAGAAGGTCCATATTTCAATTTAAATGATGCCTAACAGGTATAAGCTTGACATTTTCAGTTCCCACTAAGGCTTAAAGAGCTGACAACATTTTATTTTGCTGAGAATATATCTTTTCCTCCTCAAGGATTTCTATACAAAGACCTGGCAGTAGGCATGCCTTTATGCTAACCAGAGACAAGTCTAGTTAGTTATTCAGAAATGCCATTATTTTGTAGGGCTTTAAATTATAGTTGTGTCTGAAAGACTTTTTTTCCTTTTTTTGCTGTTAATTCATGTTTGGTTTTTTGTTTGGTTGGTTGTTTTTTTTCTGCTTGTGGTCAAAATCCTTCATGATTTTGGAAAAGAAGGATGATGCTGGTAGATAAGATACCTGCTTTGTTTGGGAAGGAAATGCAGGAATCTGGCTTTGCAGCAGCCAGATGGGCTTCAGCCTGGATCTGTCATCCAGCAGTGGCAAAGGAAGGCAGTAGCCCCTTTTGGGTGAAATGGCAGAAATGATCTCTATTTCAATCCTTTTGGAGGTATAACATGGGTTCTTCAAACTTCTTGTGGACCAAGTCCTGCTCTGCGCGGGTATCAGGACTGCCCACAGACAGAAGGACTGGGATGTTGCTGCTACCCTTACAACCAGAAGGAGTTTGGAGAGGGATCCCACTTTACCAGAACACTTTCAGCCCTTCCTTGCCTTTCTGTCAAGGCCCACGTACGCACAAATGCATGCCAGGCGTAATACAGTTGCCAAAGGTTGAGAATGTCAGGTTCAGTCAGGTCTCAAGAACCCGCAGATGTTTCAAATCAAAATGTTACCTTAATAGGAATAATGAGGTGTTGGAGAGAATATTTTGGTCTGTGCCATTTCAATGGGAAAAATTATCTTTTCTCTGCTCTGGGCATTCTGTTCATCTGAGCATCTTCAGCTCAAGCCCCTTCCCATAAATTATCCAGAGAAGAAAGCTGGTGATTTTTCTCTACGGCAACAATGGGCATAATTTACTACCTTAAAAATGTCCAGATACACAGTAAGGTATTCTGAACAAATGTCGAGTGGTCTATTTCCAGTGCTGCTGGGCTGGGGTGCAGGCTCCATTCATGGTACGTACTCCACAGCACCAGGCAGCAGGTGCGGAGCCACCCGTGGTAGGAGGAAGTTTGGGGCAATGTACTCCCAGATTCACTTTATTTCACCTTGGGCACAGCAAAAGCATGTCTTGCAGCAATCAGATGGACTCCAGTCTGGATCTGTCACGTAGGGAAGATGGTAGCTCCTTTTCAGAGAAAGGAAGGAGCTGCAGCTGTTAGAGACTTGCTGCCTAAAAGGTCATGGGAGAAGATGGAAAGCATTTTTACACCGCATCCTGCTCTTCCTGGGAGAGTCCTTGGAGCCTAGGCCACAGCTTTTGCTGGATGTAATTCACTCTCTGTTTAACTTTGAGGATTTTATCCCTCCTCACTCTACCGCTCCTTGGAGAATCTGTCTCATGCTGAGCGGTTTTACGTAGTTAATTATTAACTACACATAATTTCAAAAAAGTGCTTTGAAATTATTTCCTTTTGTTTATTTTATGGGAAAAAAAAGGAAAAAAAAAAAACTTTTCCCCCAATTATAGTGTTTCCTTTACTAACATATTTTGCATGAGATTGTTGTTTTATGGGAAATTACACAGCTCATTAACTTCTGGAGTAATTGGTATCCAACGGTGTAATCAAATCACAGGCTATAAATAAAAGGAATTTTAAGGTACAAAATCTTCATTGAGCCTGTCTCCCAAAACATACAATTTTTGGATGCATCTTGCCAGCTCAGCAAAATCTAATTTACCTGCTTTGCTTGAAATGTTTACCCATCAGAACGACCTATTCCTATGGGTAGCAGAATATTAAATGTTTTTAAACATACTGTATTAACATCATATGAACACACTGACCTTTTAAAGATTATTCCCAAAAAGGACTAATGAAGACACACACAGCAATAACATTTATAAATAGAAGGGCTGAAAGGAGACAGGCAATTGAGCAAGAACACCAGTTTTTGAACCTGGAACTTTGTACAACTTCTCTAGAAGTTACTGATGTATATTTTCCTGTCTTCCACGAGCAGTAAAACATCACTAACCCCATTCTGTTTTTTCTACCCATCTAGATTTATACTGCGTTCCTCAGTGTGATAGCTTAGCCTTATTATCTCAAAGCATTATATCTATTCAGATATATCATCATTAGGTGATAGGTGGCCTATAAAAAKACAAGTCAGTAAGATGAATTTGTATCTCCATATTTAACAGTCTGATCCTTATGAGATATTATGAATTTATTTCCACTGCCTGTGCTGGTGGTGCACATCAGCTAAAGAGCTGACAATAAGTACTTAAGACCATTTAAATATATATATGGGGAGGGAGAGAGAGAGACATATAAATATATATACACACTGAGGGACATAAATATGTACAAATCCAGATGATGTCCTTTGAAGAAAACTGTTTCAAAGGAGACCGTGGGGTCCTCAGAGGGTGAAGTAGAGGGCCCAGTAAAAGGGGTCAAGCTTAGGCTTGAAAACCAGTATTTTGTATACAAGGAAAACCATGGATTAATCATACATAGATGTATGTATAAACGCATATGCACGTATATCTTTAGATCAAAATATATCTCTACTTCCTTGCACTAAAGGCAGAAGACCCAGCCAGGCAGGTAACATTGGCCAGACTTGTATTAATGCCCCAAATGTCTGCCAAGAATCTGCAGAGTCTCCAAGAGTGTAAACTGGGTGCTCTAATTTCTGCCTCCCTCAGCCTCCTTGCCAGAAAGGACACACTGCTCGGAGTCCCTCTTTTGTGGTGTTAGAGCTGAGACCCTCTGAGGGAGCATCCATAGATACATCATTTCTATTCTTCCCACATGTTTTAAAATCCACACTCCAAACCCTCGTGCATTGTCCATTTCTCTCCGTCATTCACAACCGAACGAAACGAAGGACTATGAATAACAGTGATGTAAAAAGCAGCAGGCAAATGTAATCTACAGCAATGCTGGGTGGGGAGCAGCACCTCTGACTGGACTTGGCTTGTGTTTATATGGGCTGCTATTAATAATAAACAAGAGTCTCTATTCCTTTGCCATATGATAAGCATCATGTTCGGTATAGAGTTCCAAGATTTGGATCTGTCATTGAAACCTCTGAAACAATACATACGTGACCAGATCTGAACCATCTGAACTGTTAGAAATACAACTGCTCTGCAAAGTCCGCTATGGAGCCAGGTGTTGCTGCCGTGACAGCAGCATTTACAGGCTCTCCAGAGGAGAAAGGTCACGCTGGGCCAGGCTGGTTTTCAGTACTCAGCTTTCCTTTGGTGATATTGTTAGACATGCAGAATATTTAAACAGGGTTTATGGCAACTGGCAAATCAATTGCCTTGAAATGATATGTATAACAAGGGAACTAAGGAAAGACTAAAATATAATCCCTAATCTAAAGCATCTGACATGTTTTCTGGACAGTAGTTTGGTGTTACCCAGATGTATGCTCACAGAGTTGTCTATGCAAATCAAAAACATCCATCATGCTGAAACGAGTTTARTTATGAAAATTTTGCTTTTCTAGCTTTTCAAGATTTAATTTCAGTTATTCCTGATTTCACACTATTTAGCCTCTCCTTTTAAATTACATTCTGCTGCACGTCCATCACGCTAAAGCTGTTGGAATCATGAACGCAAAAGAACACAAAGCTGATTCCTAAAGATGGAGATGAAAATCTTCAAATCCCTATGTTTCTAATGGAATGCACTCCTTAATCATTGCAATATTTTTAATCTGTGAATTTATTAAAACAATGAGAATTAATGAGTGTGAATATGGCAGATCAGTATGGATCTGATGTTGTCAGATCCCAAAGACACTTGAGACCTACCACCACCTCAGACCACAGCGCAGCTCAGACAGACTGCTTCTACAAGCCTTAGTGTCTCTGTTTGGTAATGCCAAAACACTGGCCTTCTTGAGGTGAGCACTGGGATTTAGTAACCCATGCACAAAAGCCCACCAACCTAGAAGAAGCCAATGTCAAAATTATCTTTACATACAATAATTTTTTGTTTGTGCTAACATGTTGCCCTAGTCGGGGTTTCAGCCGTCCATGTCTGTGCTGCTAAGAGGTTTGGGGTCAAACTCCTGTCCTGCAGGAGCATGGTGCACACCCGCTCAGGTCCCCACGGCTCAGAGCTGCCCTTCCACGGCCAGGATGCCTGACTGCCTCAGCAAACACCAGCTGAAACCCCCCAAACAGCCAGAGAAAAGCCAGCAGTGAAGCAGTGCAGGCAAGCCAGGGCAGGGCTGAGCTCRGTCCCCAGCCCCTTTCCCCAAGCAATGCAGGGACCTTCAGATGTGCCCTCGCCAAGCAGGGCACGGGGCACAGGGCAAGGCTGTCCTTCCCCAGCTGCCCCGATGCTTTGCTCCTGTGTGGGAAGACATCTGCATGTGTCAGAAAGCTTCACTGCAGCCTGAAATAGTCTCCAAAGGCTACCCGTGGTTCAAAACTCGGAAGCAGTGTCATGCTGGCTTTCTACAGCATGTGAGTAGTAAAAGTAGATAATTCCAGGCTGTTTACTTAAAATTTTTCAGTTGCACAGTTAATATTGATACAACATATATTTAGCTGTGGCCCTGCTCTTCTCATACCCTTAAAGGATTGAATTCATCCACGGAAAACCTTGAAGACTGTTGCGCTTGGCTGAAATCTGTATTCCTGTGATAGAAAAGTGCCTTAATGGTACCTTCATCCTTTAGACAAATGATAATTACAACACCAACTTTCTCTTTTAAAATAGCTATATCACTTCCATATCCACTTGTTTGGAATTTCAGATGCTGCTGAAGACTCCCTCTGGAAATTCTAGGTTAAAAAAAACCTTGTCATAAAGTCAAGAATATGATAAAAGCAGCTTTAAGCAGCTCTGTTGTGCTTGCAAGTAATTATTTGCAGTGCCGGTTGGGATGTTAGTGCCCAGGATCCCGACCCGGCTGGCACTGGAGTGCCCATCCCTACAGCAACTGCAGAGAGCAGCATGTCACCTGCAAGGGAGGACAACCTCAGCATGGAGGTGACAGTGGCCACGGTGCCCTGTAAAAAGAGAAGAGTGAAATATTTGCTTGCTCCCCTCCCAAGTCTGGGAGGTCTTACTCAAGGTTTCCAAGCTTTGGCAAAGAACTCATTGAAGGCCATTTGTTTAACGTGAACAAATTGTGTAAGGAGAGAGAATAATCTTTTTTTTTATATATATATACACCAGATGATAATATTATTATTAGAAAAAACATGCAGGTTTTCAGATTCAGATTCTCTTCAGAATGATGTTGTTGATGAATTTTTCTGAATTTTTTTGCAAGTGTGATCTATTAGGAGCACACCTCTTCTCAGGTGACCCTCATCATTACTGTCTGCCAGGAGCTTGATATCTTTAGTGCTGTAGAGGAAATAGGAAGCAGCTGTAATTAACAGATCTGAATTTATACACCCACTGCAGAGTCCTCAAGGAGCTGGGATTTACTAGTGGTTAAAGATGAGTAGTTGCTTCTCTGGTTAGTCAGTGTATGTATTTGCAGCAATGCCTGATTTCTTGTTTTTCTGACCTTGAGGAACTGAGCTGTTGATAGTAAGAGTTTATATAAATTAATTTTTTTGCTTCTTAAATTTTGTAATAATGAAAGGTCTTAATTATAACTAGTACTTTTAGAAAAGTATAGCCTTACATAAACTGTAAGATGCTTCTGAACCTTTGTGGGTACCTTTGACTTTATTGATGGTCCTCACCTGCAGTTTAAGAAATACGGAGGGGTAAAGGATTAAGCAATGAAGTTATGTGAAGTTCTCTTAATAACTGATGACATTGCAGTTCAGTATATGACATTTCTTACAATATAAGGGTAAGCTGGTACATATGGAGTGATGCAGGAGACCACAGAATCTCATAAATATACACAACTTTCTTTTTCTGAGTACCTGGGGGAATGTATTTCCTGATACAGGAAGGGCTGGATAGTCCACAATATAGAGTARTAATGTTTCTATCTTAATTTTTCAGTCAGTCCTAAAAATTAAAACTTAGCTTATTATTTCTAAATCTTGCTCTGGCAGTAACCATTCTGCCTGTGAGGTTTCATATTTGCTAAGGCATCTCTTTTTTTCTCTTTTTCTCTTTTTTTTTTTTCCTGTTTTTATTTAATGTTTAAGGAAGCTTATTTTAACAGTGCATTTTATTTTTCATTTTGTGAAAATGTAACTAAAGTAGGATGGACACAGATTTCCATTCTCAAAAGCCACCCAGAGCATTTCTTTCACGCAGCACAGCAATTTGAGGCAAAATCTTGTTTTTGTAATGAAAATATGGTTACTTCCCCAAGCAGGGTTGAATGGTGCAGCTATCCTGATAGGCTTCAGAGTAAGTGGATTCTTAACATTCACTTCAATCAATTCCTATGAATAGTTAAACAGAGCTCAAGGTAGCTTTAAAATAGTGTGAAGTGTCATTTTTGCTGTGAAACCTTCTTCTGAATGAGAACCTGTTTCCTTCAGGATGGTAAGGGGAAGACTTCAGCCTGCTTTCCCCTCGGACTCCTTATTTGTAACATAACTATTTTAACTTTTAATTTTATTTCCTCCTTTCGTTTAGAGCTAGCCACTGTAACTTAATATAGTATGGTTTTATTACTACTGCTAAACTTCCTCTGCCTGATAATAACTGGACAGGTGGTTAGCCACCACTTTATGAGCAGTTAAACCATTTAGCACATCACCACTAGTTTTGCATTAGCACCAACCCTGGGATTCATTACATGGTTCAGCAGTACAGAAACCTAATGCATTATGCCCCAGCAGGGTTCACCTCAGGCTGAATTCTGTCTGATTTTTACTCTTGGTATGGATGCGAAAAGTCAACAGTCTTGCAAGAGGCATGGTTACACTAGACAGCTTGTCTTTGCACCATCTCTGTACACTTGCAATGAAACCAGTTAGTGAAAAGTGCTGAAGTGACACCAAACCACAGTCCTCCATCCACCCCATGAAGGTGCAGATGCAGCCTGGGTGTCTGATGTGCAGCCCTTGCTGAGAGGGTTTCCCATCCCAGACTGGTTTAGGGGAGGAGGAAAAAAAAAAAGAAGGGGGGGGGGGAAGAGAAAATGTTCATGTTCTCTTAATCATTCGGCCCCCCCCCGCCGCCAATGAAGCTTCCAGCAGTTATTGCTAACCTCCGAGATGGTGTTTGTCATGTAGATATGCAGCCATTAGAAATATGAGAACCATCTGGTTCCTTTCTCCTCGGAGAGCGAACAGCTATCTGCCAAGGTGGGCTGAAGTCAGATGGATTATTTCAAGATAAAAGGCTTGTTTTCTTTCTGTAGTTTCTCTCAGCCACCCGAAATAACTGCATCTATTTATTTTTTTTTTCCCTGCCGTTACTAAGTATAGGTATATGAGGGTCCCCCTTTTAGCCCTCTTTTCTATCTGTTTGCCCTTTGCGCCCCCTCCCTTCTCTTTCACCATTTCCATTTAATTCCAGCTCAGTTCAGTATTTTCCTCTGAGTAAAGCAGTGAAATAGCCACATAGTCAAATCTATAGTAAAGATTAATCTTGATCTGTGAACTGAATTTTAAATAATATTTCATATATTTCTTTAAGAATGGCTGGGATTTTCAAAGAGAGAGCTGTATCTCAAAGGAGAAAAAAAAAAAAAGGCATACTTTTGAAAGACTGCTGTTTTCTCATGGACTTCTACCCCAAATAAAGAGGAGTTTTCTAAGAAACACAACAACTGTTCAGGACAGTCCAGTTTTTAAAGAAGATGACTATATGGGTAATCATATATGCAAATGTTGCCTGACAAATCAGTTTGACTTAATTTTTTCCAATGGGAAGTTTTGAAACTGGCAGAATCCCCTTTGGGATGTTGGGCCTGAACCCACCCCTCCCGAGGCTCCTTCGGCCCCTGCCGCTGTGCTCCTCCTTCCCCTGGCAGCCTGGTTTTGGGAGATGCTCAGCCAAGGGTGCAGGGAGGGCTGTGAGACAGCAGCAGACTCCCCCAGCACCCTGCTCTCTGGGGAAACTGCAAATGGTGTGATGCCAAACTTCCAAGAAATTTGCAAAAAAAGAGAATTCTTTCTGGCAAGCAGAGAAACAACAGTTTACAAGTTGGAAATATATGTATTGACGTTTGATTTCTTGCTGCTCAAACATACTTCGGGGTTTCATTTAGCCTGAGCTCAACTGCTGGTTGTTTATATAGGCTACTGGCTGTTTACATTAGGTCAATACACAGGACGGGCTGTTTATACCAGACCAGCAACAAATTCCACAGCACAGTCTGTGTCTACCACTGCTGCTCTTTTATATCTGCAGAGCTGGAAAGAAATAAAAAATTGGCTCTGGAAATAAACAAGCAACAAACCCTCCTATGTATGGAGTATTCCCTCTTGCCTGAGAACTGACCAGCACCATAACTTTTTAATGGTCTGTTCAAAAATATACAGCACGGGGAATTAGCCCAGCACAACGTGAACGGCAAATGATGGGGAAGAGCTGGGAAGAAAGTGAACGGTCCGAGTTGATGTTTGTCTCCATCTACAGGGGACACAGAAGACCCATTTGTAAGCACTTCTTGGTCTCTGTTTCAGCTGCAAGCACAGGTTTGCAGTGCAGTTAGCTCATGGTGTAGCTGGTTCCAGCTCCACAAATGCAAAGACTCCTATGTTCAATTTAATTCAAGTGTTTCTCTTCTAAATGACTTCATGGGTTGCTCTGACAGAGCTATGTACAGAGGTTGGGTCTCCCGCCCTGGATGAGCAATGCTATTTGTATCCTTCACGACGTTGATAAACATTTGCAATGCGACTAAAAAGCTTCTTGGCTACAGATCAGTGGGTTCCTGTAAGGCTGTGGCAGAAGGTGGGTTTCTGTCCTGCTGCTCTCAGCAACCCCCTGCTGATCTGAGCTGCCAGGGTCCATCCCTATGGGATACATCCCAAAACGAAGGATGTCTTCGACCGACCACCATGGTGTTCCTCCTCTGCTCCTGCACTTTCCCAGGAAGGATGCTGCCAGTTGGAGGGAAGACAAGGGAGAAAGCCCGTCTTTAACTTGCTTATCCTGGTGGTCCCAGCAAACCCGTCAAGAAAGGTGCTGACTGTCCTGATGCTACTGAGGACCTTAGCCCTGTGCTGGGTGAGCGTGGATCCTGGGAGATCAGAAATATCTCATTGTTTCTGGAAAATGCAAGAACCTGCCTAAACCTTCAGATCGATTTTTTTTTTTTTGCACACCGCAGCAGTTTTGTTTGCATTTGACATTTAATTCCAAATGCATTTTGATTTTCTTTCAATTCTGGGTCTGCAGCTACCTGTGTGCTTTCCCAGCTGTGACCCTAGGGAGGAGTGCAATGAGAAAGGGCATAAGGTTGAGCAATAAGGGGATTATTTCACTTACTGCTTAGTCAGCTAAGCGAGCTGAAGCTACTCAGCTCTGCGCCCTTAACAGCTGATGAAGAGAAGAGGCATCTCCCGAGGGTGATTCTTCTGACTAGACACAGAAATGGGCAAAAAGCATCTGAGCAGTCTCTCATCCCACCTCATCTATGGACTATTGATTACAGGGGAAGCCTAAATGAGCAGCTTGCATTAGATATCTGACTCCTCAGTGACTAAGGCGAAGGCAGAGGAATCCCATCCCAGTTCTCCCAGTCCTTTGTGAGTGCCCATGTGCCTGCGTGCACCAGCCTCACTGGGGTTACCAAGGTAGTAGCAAATGAGTTTTGGGAGGATGCATGCAGAATTTGCAAGTCTTTCTGACTAATAAGCCCCATCAACTACTTCATGTGCCCAATCCTGCCACCACTGGAGGGTCACCTGGAAACTCCCCAGCCAAGCTCCCATGTCCGACAGATCTAATTCCCCTATGTCTCCTGTCCTGTTTTTTTTACTTTCAGATGTGCATTTCTATACCTGTGTTACGCAGGATCAAACATGAATTATAATGTTAATGGTAGATTTTATTAATAAATAAATTGCTCCAGGAGGGCGCAACTGGTTTAGCATAGCTTACTATTTCCATCAGGAACTGGAAGCCTACTGGGGCTCCCCACACTTGCCCTCAAGCTGAGAGGTGATTTAGTGAACTGCCTCCTCTAAGGGTTGGCTTACGCTTAGTTCTGAACAAGAAATTACTGCCATGCTAGTTTTTCTGTTTTCCCTGCAATAATATCATCGGGGTGAATTTAATACAGTATCCAGGTTTTGACTGGGTTTTATGTTTCAGGTGAGCCTTTCTCCAACACCCCGTTGTTATAGCACTGGGTCACAAGGCACCTCATTTGGCAGGTCTCTCCAAGCGCAGTATATTTTTCTCTTCTTGTGGCCATTGCTAATAGCCTGAAAACTCACCATCTTGTGTCTTTGAAATCTTCCAGTTAAATGATAAAAGAAAATTGTTCATGAAATAGGCAATGTTGGACACATTCCTGACAGTTGCACAAGAAGGAACTGAAGCTCGCAAAGAAACAGAAGCTCTTAAATTTTGGCAGCATTCAGTAAACTGTCTCCCATTAATAAATAACTGACATAATTTTCAACTTTTTACTCCTTTACAGATGCCTCTCACTTGGCAGCTGGCCTCATCCCAGCCAAGTCAGGAGTAAAAACTCCCGATGATTTCAGCTGGCTGAAGGGTCAGGAGGCTGAGGCTGGATAGCTGGATGCTGCAGCGCTCTGGGGGGGAGCAGGCAGCAGCGGACACTCAGGGAAGCCTCACTGAGTAAAAAGGTTCAGTCTGATCTTCTTTAAAAAGCTTTTCTCTGCTTTTTAATCTCGGGCATGGATGCACTCCACGGGAATCTGCTTCCGGCGCTGCTTCGCAGACTCCTTTTGCTCATATTTCATGCTAAGGAAAACAAGCTGCATGGTACGTGGCAGCTGTATGGGTCAGCTTTGGGGAGGTGAAGAGTGTGCATCCAGGCAAATCAATACTTGCCAGGGGGGATGAGGCGGCTGTACCTTTCTTTCCCTCTCCCCTAAATCAGCCCCACTCAGCCCAGGTGTAGGCAGGCTCACACATTGGGAAGTGATGCTGTTGTGCAGCTGCCAGTGCTGCATTCGCACCAGGGCTGCATCGATTTCTCAGCCCCCCGCCGACTTCAGGGGGGAAGAAATGTCCTCCTTGCAGCTTATATACCTATAGCTGGTGTGGAGCGGCACAGGCACACCTGAAAAAGGAAGACTAAAAATCCCACTCCAGTATTTAAGCCTCAAGTTGCAGCCCTGGTGACTTGCTGTTCACGGTATTTTTTGTTCCAGTGGCTGAAGGCAGGTAGGAGCAGCAGACAGGCTCCAGGAGGGTGCCTGCTTTTCTCTGAAACTCAGACCCCATCCCAGCAATGTGGCGCCTACTGGTATCAGCCTCAGGGGATCTCTTCTGCCCTGTGCAGGATCGGGACTGCAGCTCACGCACTGGCCTATTGGTTCAGTGTAAATTTGGAGCGACTCAGGATTTGAAGGACTGTAAGCTGAAGCAGAAATTTGCCCTTAGCAAACGCGCTACTGTTTGATAGGGCTCTGCGTTTGCTTGTTTAATGTAGCAACTGCACCGGTTTTCTAACAACAACTTTAAATGCCATTCATCAATAAATCCATCGGGCTGCTCAGCTCGTATTACATGCCACTGATTAACTACCATTAAATTAGCAGTTAGTGTAATCAGATATAAACATTCATTTGTGGCTAAGCTGTTAAACTTTTTTTCCTTTTTACAATTGCGTGTAACACATGTCGGCACGAGACAGGCTCAGTAATTTCACATTACTGCAGCTAAATTATGTTTGTGGGCTCCAGAAACGCTTCTGGTGCTACCAGGCTCGTAAACACCTACCTGGCAGGGAAAAGCTACAACTTCTGCCCCAGAGCGTTCAGGGTTTAACAGGATTCGGCGTAGTACAGTGAGTGAATTTATTACATAAATATGTGCACGGGCTATGGACAAGCGATTGATAGGAGGAGTTCAGAATTTGATTTGCTGCCATTCGCTGCTGATTTTCACCCCGGGTCACGTTATTAATTGGTGTAAGTCAGCACCCAACTCGTTACAAGGGGACATGAAAGAAAGGTGGCGTTTGCAGTTTAAAAGGAGAGGGATGTGACTCTGTGTGGCTTTCAACTCCGGGAACTCCAGACTGTCGTAGTCAAAAGTGGATTTTGATTTTTCAAAAGGAGACATTTTATCGGTATTGATTTGTAGAGTAGAATTAACTATGTTTATTTCATATGTAGCTCTGCATCCTCTCCATCGCTAGGCATTTTTGTAACTCTTTTGAAGACAGAAAGGAAATACACAGCTGCAGTAATATTCATAAGCCATTTTCTTATATGCCTGTGCAATACAGCACACATTGAAATTATTACTTGAAGTTGCTATCTCAGTGCCAATGTTAAATCACAAAAAAATAACAACCAGCCAAAATGTTCCCATCACAGCCTTCCATTCCCTCACAATGCAAGAAAATAACTAGAACTTGCAGTACACACAGAGGATGGATAAACTTATCTTTAGTCAAAAACCAGCTATGGAACAGAATTTTTTAAATGTTGGGGTGATGTTGTGGTTTTTTTGGTCTGTATTAAATCTGATGATGTTTTTATCATGTAGATGTCATTGTATTGGCTTTTAGATGCTTATATGCTTTAGATTATACTTGCACGCAATTGCAGGTGAAAATTTGCACCAACAGATATTGGTGTACATAACTTGTGAGCTGGAAGTCGGACCGCTAGATTAGCTGTTTTAAAAATTCAATTTCGCCTCTTTAAAAAACCATAACATCCAAACCATGTAATTCAAGTTGCTGGGTTATGGTGTGGGTTTTTTCATTTTAGTTGTACTGTTTGGAGATACTATATGGATTGTTACACTTTGATAATATGTTGTCATTTGCTCTTGTGGAAACCTGTAGTTTTTCCAGCGATGTTCAGACGGCTTTCCTGAGCTGTCAGCCTTGAAATGGGAAAGTGAGAGAATTCAGCTTAGCTGCATGTGTTGCCCTACATTATGTTTGACGATTTGAGAAACATATGATACAAATGACTTGGGTTTCCAAAACCTAAGTGGGCCACTCTCCAAACGTATTCTGCCTCACTCTGACTATGAGAAAGAGGAATTTATAGGTCTGCTCTTAATATTTTCTTCAGGGGTGTAAACCTGTAGAAACTGGATTAGTATGTTGACTCCCTCAATTAACTTTAATCTAATATCCTGCCTATTTAAATTAGTGTAAACATTGGTGTATAGGGTTAAGGGAAAGAGTTGAACTGAAAAAGATTTATTTAAGGATTAGTGTAGTAGCTAAATTAGAATTAAATCCAGGAAGTAAACATCCCAGCAATGCAAGTTGTGGGAAACAAGAGACCACAGCAAAGACCAGCGGTTTGAAACAATAATGTGCCACCATGGGAAGAGAAAGGAAGAAGGGGAGAAACAAGTAAATCAAGCATTACTGTACAAATAAGACTCTAAGCCTATTACTGCCACACAGGTTGTGGGGAAACTCCCAATTAAGTGCAATGGAAAGAAACTTTTATCCTTTTCATGTTTCGTCTTGATTTGCTCTGTTGAATTACATTGTGAAGCGGAATACCCACAACAATTAGAATAAATTTGTAGAAGAATCCCTGAAGGTACAGAAATTATCAAATTTGCTGGCATCAGATTTGCTAGAACATCTAGCGAGGGTTTGTTAGAGCCTTTGGACAAGAAAATGAGCCAAAAAAAAGCAGCTTCACTCTCTGTTAGGCAGCACTAAGAACCAAATTCACCCRGGACATAAATGCATGAAAGTTTTCTCAGACTTAGCAGAGATTTTATCTCTGTTCTGCCCAGCAATGCCACGGCAGTTCACACGGGCTGTGGCTGGGCCCCTGCTCTCAGTGCCACCTGCAAGCCAGCATGCAGCAGGCCAGGGCTTGCTCAGCAATACCCCCCTGGCACAGAAACTCTGGTGCGGAGCCCAGCTCCGCACAAGGCTTGCCCTGTCCCCGCGCTTGCTGACAGCTTTAGGGCAACTGCAGGCTCGCTCCCCGGGTCTGAGAACCGGCCAGAGGTTGCTCCGCTTGTATCTTTCTCCTGTACGAATAGGAAGGGTCCAGATTTGAGCATACTCCTAAACGAAGCATCTCGGACCCCAGGAGTCCTCTGCGTGCCGAAAGGAGATGATTACGCTCTCAGACTATGGAAAGCTGCCTTCCAGATTTCAAATAAAAGTACTAAGCCTGGCTCTCGGTATTCACTTAGTAATACCTYGGATAGAAACATGCCATCTACTGAATCATCACTTTCAGACCTGAATTTTTGTTGGCAATTTGCCTTCAAGGTATCAATCTGATCAAATCCTACTGAATCGGTGAAAAAAATCTGGCAAAAATTCAGCCTGGGGTAATATGGCTGAAGGCCGCTCTGTCTGACTGATTTATAAATTAGATAAGGGCTTGTTCATTCAATAAATGCGGTTTTAACAACTTTTCTTCCTATATACCCAACAGCCTCAGCAAATGTCAGATATCCTCTTTCACTGTCAATCCTTATCGGCAGAAAAATTAGCCCCTCGCTACAGTGCTGCCAAAGAGCACGGGGGTCCTGTGTTAAACTAGGCTTTACCCACCATGAGCCAAGGCAGTGCCTCAGCGAAAGGCCAGCAAGAAGCTCGATGAGGAGGAGGGCCTGGAGCTGCGGTGCCTGGCTGGCAGGGCAGAGCTGGGAGCACGCGTGGGGTAATCTCTTCCAGCAGAACACACAGATTGCTTCCCAGCCACGTATATAACTCAATTTTTTAATCATTTTGGCAGTTCCTTTGCACTTCATACCCCCAAAAGACTGAAATGATCCAGCCAGCTTATTCCAAAGGAAAATGCCTGAATTTCAGCTCCTATGAGCTATTGTCTGGTAAAGGCAGGCAGCTTAGTATTTCATCTTTCTGACTAAAGCAGCTTTTAACAAGCTCGTTCTTGGCAGAAGATTTTGGACTTAACCATGACTGAAATACATCATGTGTCTTAACAGCATGCTTTGCGTGAACTGCCACCCTGCTTGGCAGGAGATGCAAAGAAATACTGGTCCAGGGGTGACTTGAACCCTCACAGTGTGTCTTCTGAGGGGTCAGCAGGGAGGGGGGAAGAGGGCAGCTTCACTCTTCATGCGACATCTCCTTGCTGGACAAGGGAGATAGTTTACGGGGCTGTCACTTCAGAGGACAAAAAAGTCACTCCACAAATTAATTACTCTTGTTCTAATCCTCTTCTCCGCCCGCGTGCTGAGCATCTTGTCAAGCAAACCTTCCATGGTCTGTTCTGGGTGGATGTGGATGGCAAATATGAATGCAACAACTTAGTGTTCCTCACTCGCCTTAAAAAAGCACAGCGACATCAGCAGTATTAAACGTGCAGCAACAAGATCTCTGGGTAAAAGCTCAACAGAAGAGTTTGCTAATAAACCTCCCCTGTCTGTGTAGTTCACGCTTTCCCCCTGCCTGACACCTGCTCCAGCTGAGCTGCTTGGGTTTAGAGCTTCATGATATTTTTAATAATGTTGCTTGACCGAGTCCTCTGTTGAGGGGTGCCAGGGTGGTGCCGGGGTGGCCCTGGGGCGCCCCGCCGCAGCTCGGGTGATGGAAGTTGGGGGCAGAGGGTTGAGCACCCACCCTCGCGGCTGGGAAACCCTCCCGCACTCCCTGCTCTGCGAAGGCTGCGCTGCCCCAGCCTGATGCTGCAAGGCACTGACTGCCCTTGCATCCCACCACGCGCGCGCAACAGAAAGCAGCAGGTAAGGAGAAGGCGGAGGATCAGGCATATGTCCATCCCTAATCACCATCTGCTTTAAGGTTTTGTTGCTCTTTTTCACGGTGCACGGTACCTCACTTTGGGAGTAGTGCCCCTGGGCCAGCAATTGATATCTTCTTCAAGCTAAGCAGATTCATATTTTTCTGACAACATAAGAGGACTTGGGTCTTTTATGAGGGTCCTTTTATCAGATGCTGGGGAAGAGAGGTCTTAGTATAAGCATAAAGTGGACCCGGTCTGTGTAGAAAGGGCAAAATCTGTCCATAGATCAACTTAGTGAAGTACCACAGCATATAAATAATTTAACTCTGCTTAATTCCGTTACCTCGGAGTCCTAAAGAGTTACAAGAGGCCCCTTAGTTTCAAATGGAGTATAAAGAGAGTGTAGAGAGTACTGTTTCGAGGCTAAGTCCCATATTCCTGCCCCTGGAAATCAGATCTGAAGAGGTCTCAGCTGGAGTATTAACCCTGAGATGTACACTGGGCATGTTGGGCCAGTCTGCACCCATTCGTTGGCATCCTGACAGGCTCTTCAAGAACCATACGTACTGGGAGTTTGTATTATTTAGACTAACACAGTTTGCTGCCTCTACCAGTGTCTGCCATCTCACCAGCTTAGCAGTAGCTTGGCAAGGGGGAGCTTTTGCTTTACAGCAACAGAAGCCTTAAGCGAACCTGGCAGCACCAGCCCTGCTCAGTATTTGCTGGTATCGGTTCCCCGCGTGGCCACAGCAACACTCATGCTGGCTGGAGGGAGATGGTTTAGCAGCAGTGAGATGGGGTGGCTAGGGCAGGAGAAGGCAGTGGTCTCTCTGTGGCTGGGCTCGCATGTGCTTATTTACAGTGCTTGGGAAAGTAGGGTCGTGATGCAGGACCCACGCAACTCAGTGGGGCTTTTTCCATTGACATCAACAGATTTTTGGAGCAGGTCTTTAGACAGGATCAGTAGGGGAAAAGCCAATTTACTTGTGGTGTCTTACAGCCCATCGCGTTAATCCTGCGTGTAAAAAAAAGATCACATTTGAGTAGTGGTTTCCTCCCCTTGTTTAAATAAATTCAACTGCTCAGCTTCTGAATTCCCCACCAGAGCTCCACATTGGCTGGCCCTGTTTGTGGAAAAGTCAGCAAGCACGTTTCAGCCAGCGTGGGGTATTAACGTAGGAAGCCAACGCTGGGTCGGTTCTCCTTGTTCCTCTTACTGGCTATAGAGTTTCACAGCCTGGGATATTAGTAAATATTTACGTTTAATTACTTTCACTTAAGAAAAACAACCATAGCCAAGAAAACTACAGAGCAATTTAATGGGTTTTAACTTGCCACACTAAACCGCCTTCTTAAACATAATGAATTATATGAAGTCATCCGGTTTCAGACTCTCTTAAAGAGGTAATTTAATTCAAATAAGGTTGCATATTACTAGCTTCAGTGTCTGAAAACATTTATAGTGCCAGTAACTGTTCCATTGCCCTGGGTTATTCTGCAGCCTGAAAGACAATAACAAGCTAAGCTTAGAAAAGTGTGCTGTGGTTTGGTGTAACTGATAGATGAAATTGCTAGGTTCCTCGCCTCAGGCGAGAAGTGCTGGGCGAGTGTGTTGGAGTCTCCTTTTATGTAAGACAGTCTGGGTTAAAACAAAAACAGGAAAGTAAATAAGGCATCAGCTGCTCAGCAGCAGCGTTTTTGAATCCTTTCCACAAGAAAACAGCCTACAAAAGAACTTTGTGGGCTTCTTCCCTCTGGGTCCTAGCTACAATGCTGCCTTTCTTACGTACAGTGATTAGGTTCAGGAGTTAAGTCCTTCGGTCCATTGTTGCAATATAATATAAAGACACTTCTGTTCTCTGGCACCACTGTGGAGCTCATATTCAGGGAGAAAATAAGGGGAACATAGAGTTACCTGCACAACTCTTTTTTCCCGGCAAGTGACTAATAGAAGGAACTAAAGAAAAATACCTGTACTCTTCCATCCAGAGATCCCCAACTGCTGAACTATGTGTAGGACTAGGAACATCCATCAGGATATTTCTTTCCTCGTGAGACAAACTGTTATCATTGGTTTGATTTTGGCAGTTAAGAGCCAGAAGGTCTTGCCATATAGGCTGTAAAACTTTGTGAGGCTTTCAGCGTCCTTTAAATAGTTGTCCTTTAAAGTAATTGCATACTCTAAAGCTCCTTATGGGGCTTAGGGGCTTTATTTGCCTAGGACAATTGCACACCTTGTGAAAAAAGCTGTAATCCAAATCCCGAGCTTGGTTCTGCCAACTTTCCAGATGTTGATTGCTAAACTTGTGAAGGCTGCTAGATGTTGACCACTAAGTATGTAGTCTGCATGTATGTCTATCAACGTGTTAGACAGAAGATGCACAGGGAGAGCCCCTATGTTCTTGATGTTTCTGCAAAGTTTGATACACAACTCACATTTCACAACTTCGCTCATCTAATATGAGCACATGTAATGAATGCAAAACTGAGGAGAGATTACTATATTAGAAAGTGTTGCAAGTGTAATAAACAGTCCACGCATAAATACAATGCCATCATACTTCAACTGTTCACCATGACTAGCTGTGATGATAATACTTTGCCAACTTTTGAATAGGACTGTGAGCACAGACAGCTTTCAGTGGAACTAGCTTTGATTTCAGAGCTTATGGGGTCCCAGTGAAATTACAGTACAAGGTTATTTGACACTATGTTTTTCCAATCATCTCCTAGTTCAGATACCTTTTCCCATCGATTAAAGTCTTAGGTAAGAACACATTCATACCCCTTGATTCATACTCCAGCCTTGAAGGAATTCCATGCGTTTCAAGTCAACTGGTGAACCACTTGCATTTCAAGTCGAGTGAACCACTGATCAGTACTTGTATGGGTAACAATATCAGCTTTTGGATCATTTAAAATCCTAGAAGATCACTTCACAGAATGGTGAAGGGTTTCTTTTCAATAACAGACTTGTGGGATAGGGACTGTCCCCTTCCAGGAGTCACACAGCATCTGGCTGAATGGAACCGTAAGCTTGCAGGCTCTGCAAACTACTTGACTGTATCAATTTGGTCTGATTGCAAGCTCTTCACTTCCATTCACATCCAGCTAGCTCTGACTGCTAATTAATTAAGTGCTTTAAAGTTCTACTCTCATAATACAAAAGTCACCCCTGGGAGAACATTGCTGAACATGCTTGATGAATGTACGATCTCTTCTTTAAAATAAGCCACGTATAAAGTTGCTTAGGTGTTCTTACAGAAGACTTCTGATAGGATTAAAAGTGAACACAGAGCAATGGAAAAAAATATTCATTAGAAGGGATTACATTTAAACCTTTCAAGACAACTGATATTTTTTTTCCTTTTAACTCAGACTTGAATGAGCTGTTGAATGGAGCTCAGAGATTATTTCTTGTCAGGACCTATCAAAAAAACTTGAGATCACTAAGGCATTTGAGCGTGTTGAGCACGAAATTTTCATTGCGCTCTATGCTGCATTTTAACTATGTCTAAAAAACAGTATTCACTTCTAAGGGTACTTAGCCATCTTCTAGGAGAACTAATTTCATTTAAACTCATGGTCAGTAATCAGTCTGGAAATGAAACCATTAATTTTAATGCAGTAAGTGCATGTATACATTAAATTTTATTGCTTTGTCTGAATTTAAAAGGGTGAAAGTAGGGCAATTTCAGGCCAGTGTAAAGTTGCAGGTGCCTGTTCTTTACTGCTCACCTCTTAAGAAAGGAGAGCTCAGCGTTTCAAACTTTTAGTCCTACGTATCAGTGAAATAAATTTCAGTACTGCATGTCACTGAAATAAAACAGAAAGGTTTCAGGAAGATTGGGATCAAGCTTTTGGACTGTACCATTTATGTGTGAGGATACTCTCACCTAAAGATACATCATCCGTAAAGTGCACAGCAGACTTGACAGTGTACTACCATTACAATCAGTAATGACACAGATTTCATGAGTCCTGAAACTTGCTACCCAAGCTTGATAAATGTAAAGATCTATTGAGCCAACTATAAATGCATTAAAGAAAGCATAATAATAAGAGTGCAACCAAAGCCAAGAATATTTCCGTTTTTTCAAAGGCTTCCAAACATTTTATATGCCATAAGATCATATGCAGAGTCAAGGCATCGCATTTCAAGTTAAAGTCAGACATTCAGCTGTAACTTTGAATGTATGGGTTGGAATCAAACACAATATTTTCACATTACTTGAGTTTAGACTTTCTTTGTGTTTTTATGTTCCTGTTCAAAAGAAGGGAAATCCCTGATACCAAGACAAGTAATCTGTGTTCTGAGCCAATAAATCCTTGGGGAATTTGAAGCAGGTAGATTGTAAGAGGCCCTTTTAGGAGTCTGAAAAGCAATGGGTGACATTAGACGGATCTTAATGAGAGTTGCAGGTGCTCAGCTTTTAGGACGAGGTCATTTCCCGTGTGTTGGCACAATGACAAAGATGGAAGATTGAATGGTTCTTCTAATTCACAACTCAGTAATATATACTCCTTAACTGGAAACGGCTGAAAAGATACCTTTGGAATGCTCTCGGTACCCTAACACGTCCTAAACACCGCAGCCAAGTCTCAGCATTATTAAAATAATAGATGCAAATAAGAACCTGCTAGCCAGTAATCAACAACAGCTCCTTTCCCAGCCCTTATCTTTTGGTTGCATGTTTAATAGAGATGTTCTGTGGCTTTGTTGCCATCCTGACTGCAGGAAAAAAAAAACCAAAACCCCAAAATAACCAGCAGTGCCAATGCATGCCCTTGTATTAAATTTTAACAAGAAAAATAGCACAGGTGGAGACTGGAGAGGCTGAGATGTCTCTCTCAGCCTGCTGGGAAAGCACAATTTTAGCAACGTGTCCAGCCATGGCCCGGGCCTAAAACACCATCTAAAATCACCTAAACTTTCTTGTTTGTCTCTTGACCTCTGTTTGTAGTTACAGCTAAATGATTCAATACAAATTCCCTTGAATAAACATGCAAATAAGACCAAGTATTTACATTTCAAATGGATCGTCATTAAGGTTTCAAGCTGTCGATAGGGCCAGCACAGGAAAATGTTATTACTAGACCTGAAAGTCTTCAAGGGAATGTGTGAGAAGAAAGGCTAATATCAGGGGACCAGTAATCTGTTCCTAGCCRGCTTTTAATTCCGCTTAGCAAACATGAATGATTTTGAGTGTTGAATGAAGCAGCAAGCTACAGAACCCGCACCATGAGTTTAAACTACAGCTGGCTGGAACACTATATGCCTGAAGGCAACATTTTTAAGTTCAAAGGTAAACATTTGKTTTTTTATAGAGAAAATTAGTTGTACAGCATATTTGATTTAGTATACTGCTACCCAGTCCAACTTCTAATTGAAATATATTAAAAAAATAACCCTCCTTCCACTGACAGTATGCAGTTTCCTGGAGAGCCGCGTGCTTCCTAGTAAACATCAGTCCTCTGGGCCAGGTCTAGAAGACAGAGGTCAGAACTTCTATAACTTAATATTTTTGAAGGCACCCTAAAGACTTCCTCTTACCTACCCCATGTAAATTGTTTACAGCCTGCTCCAAAGAGGAACTCCCCTGCAGGACTTTGACCATGCCTGTAAACTGATAAAAAACCTCTCCCTGGAAACTTCCCCTGGTGAACCTCGCCATAATATTTTATTGTCTTCGATCCTAAGTGTATACACAGGGATCCTTTCTGGTAAAAATGCAGGCAATAAATAATGCTGAGCAAGGAGAGGTTTATACATTGAACCTTACTAAAGAGTGATGGTGGCATTTTGTAGTTCTTCTTGCTGTCAGATTGAAGGGGTAAAGGGAGCTTTCTAAAGCTGTTCCAAACACCAGCACGCACTGACCTGCAAAGCTGTCACATAGCATTTGCATGCGATTTTGGACATTTTAGTATGGCTTGCTTAGATTTTATTTCTTAGAATTGTGGGGCTTTTTTTTTTGTTAAAGTAAACTTTTTAAAAGTGAGGAAAACCTATGCTGCACAATGAGGTATTGAGAACCATGTGTTCCATGGTACAGAAAGATATGTTATGATTCTTATCTTTGTGAGACTGTGAAAAAATAGTTCTTTGTCCTCAAACTCATTAAAAAGTTATTTAATAAAGAACTTGAAACCATTATCAATATTTACAAAAGAAATGCTTGAGAGCTGAGTTATGTGTTTTGAAACTCACGGAAGGCTCAGTGCATTGAAGCAACAATATACGTGATAGGAAGTATAGCTGACATTTTCCAAATATAAAAACCAGATGATGGAAGGTTTAATTTCTATGAATTGGAGCAGTAGCTGAGAGCCTACTAACCTCTCAGGAATATTTTCGGCCCATCGGGGTGCTCAAAGAATATAAAATTCTCAGCATTTCTGGAAAAGCAGTTGAGATCAACGTGATTTTGCTAGATTCAAAGGTGGCTCCAGTCTTTGACCTTGATTTGAGGACTAAAACAATTTTTAAGGTTTTTTTTTCCCTGAATAACAGCATTTTCTTTTTTTTTTTTAATTCTCAGGATAAATAGAGCCAAATTATCAAGGAATATTTTATGAATAATAAAGGGCTTTTTTACACAAGCATACAGTTTTTCCACTTGCAAAACAACGCTGCTGACTTTATTGGCTGGTATCTATTATGCTTTAGAGAAAGGTGGGAATAAAATGCCCCCTGCAAAGTGCAACCACATTTGACTGAGGGTACATCCATAAGGCATCTGCAAAACCTTGTGAGAACACCTCCACAGAGAGATGTAGTCATTAACTGCCTCTCTAAGCACCTGAAACCTTCAGAACCTGAAAAATGCTCCGAAATCCTTCTGACCCTTAACCCAGAGGTGCCCAAACCCCGCTGGCAGGTCAGTCTCAGCCAGCCAAGGCTGCGGGGTGCCCCCGTCCCCGCGGGGCACGTGCAGAGCAGTGCTGGTGAGGTGCAAGCACACGGGGAGAGCCTGACTCTGCAACCATCCTGGGGGCTCAGCCAGAGCGCTGCTGGGTGTCTGTGAGTCAGGGCATTTACTTTCCTAAAGCCGACGTCAGCAGACTGGCCTTTAAATCCACCTTTTGTGCTCTTAGAGTTAAATGTGCCGCAACTGCTGGAAATGTGTGCGCTGCATCTCTCTGCTGCTTCTGTTCATCATTTAACCAGGGACTGACTCTCAATTCTCTTACGCAGCAGCTGATAAAAACCACCAGAGTACAGAATAATTCCTGTAATAGTTTTTAATACACAGCCCAATTTGAGTAGTCATGATGGAGGGAATCCTATCTTGTACTCTCCTGTCAGAGTACTCCAGCAAGAGGTGAGGGATGAGGGATGAGCTCTGGTCAGGCCGCACAGGGATTCGGGTGTGTCGGTCTCCTGGACGGCAGGTGACACTCCTAACCACCAGGTTACACGATGAGGTAGCAGCACAGAGCCTCAGTCTCTGCTCTTTCACAGGAGCCACCTGCCCAGGGGTGTTTCAGGGTCTGAAGCCCAAGTGCAGAGGCATCACCTTTCAGCCTTAAGCCAGGCACTTAGCTCTATRTTGCACTCTGTACTTGCTGATGAGCTTAAGCAGCTCTTTTCTCAGCCTGACGGTGTTCCTGACCCCCATTCATAGGCTGTTCTCTCTCTTGGGATGCCCAGGCTCTTCTGGTGGATAACGTGAAGATAAAAATCCTGAGTGACACGGCACCGTAAAGTTGGCTGTTGTAAAGCCGAGGTCCCTCTTGTTCGTCTATAGCCACAAGAACCTTGGTCTAGTCTTGTTCATACCAATATCACTCAAAAATAAGAGATTAGTGCTGAAGCAGGTTAGGATCGGAATCAGGACCAAAAATACTAAGCACCATGTTAGGCAGTAGTAACAACTACAGCCTAGGGCATGAGCCCTGCACAAGTACAGTGATGCCCTATTGACCATGTACTTACTATTGCTGCAGGCCTATTTATGTCTGAAAAATTCTCATCTGGGGTCCAACCACACACACAAATATTCAGTTACTGAAAGTAGTTATGTGAGATGTTCATCCATATGATGTGTGAAAATCCTGAACCGTTTCTGAGTGCAGATCCTGAAGTGCTTTTAAACACTTGTGGGTTTTTTTTTTATACATGATGCAGTGTTGATGCTCTGCTTTTTCACCATGAGTGTACTTCATTGCTCATGCTGTCAGGGCTATATATTTCCTACACTATAGCAAAAGTTGATTAAAAAATATTCAGGCAAAAGACAAAAAAAAAAATCACAGATTTTATTTTTCATTTTTAATTACATTCCAGGGACTTTAAATCTATACTTTAGCAGGCTTGAAAATGGTCTAACTGGAATGAAGAGATGGCAACAGGGTCACAGAATAGACACAGCGACCAGTATCACTGCAGAAAGTGGGAGACTGACCACCGAATGCATTAGTTTTCCCAGAAGTTTCTGACTCGGTGAGTATTCAATCAATATGCTAAGGCTGAGCTTTAAGCAGTAGTTGGATGATGTATGTTCCATACATCTGGGAACAGCCTGTGTATCACAGAGAATACGTGCAGAGGGGGCTGCTCTTGTATTTGTCCCATGTGTTTGCTTTTATTTGATTTTGTATTTGAGTGGGAAAGGGAAAGAGGAAATTCTCTGACATTTTCACATGCCTTTTTTTTTTAAGTGACTCTGAGAAACAATTCAAACATCTTGTCTATTCAAACAAGAGGCCGTAAAGTGACCTGACATCTTTCCTGGATGCAGTCTTGGGTACTCTCATAGAAAGTACCACATTGCCATCTCTAACGACGACTGCTGCGATTATCCTGCCAGCATCCTTGGAGGTAGATACCAAAGGCACAGGAATAAACTACAGATCCAGGTCTTCCTCTCTGCCGTGTCTCTGTGAACTGGTAGATAGCAAGAAATCGTCTTCTGAATACAGAATACTCTGCTCCTGATCCTTTCCATTACTCTATGCTGCCAGAACAACTAAGATCAGGCAACCTCCTTCTGTACCTCTCCAGTCTGGCCCTTGTATTTCTGTCCTGATTTTAATCCAAAATTGTTTAAGCCCTCTAAAAAGCTACTACTGCTGCAAAGGATTTTATGGCCTGGCAAAATATCCGCATCAGTATCTTCTACAATCACGTATAAAAGCTCACAGCTCCTAAAGCTCTTCAAGACTATGGAAACAGAGGAATTAAAATAAAAACATTGGTGGTAATTAATTATGCCAGGATTCACAAAATGCCAGCCTTTGCTAATTGTTCTGGGAGTCAGGAGGAAAGGAATCAGCATTGCCCTGCTGGAAGTGGCTCGATCGCTGCAGCCTTCAAAAGCCCGGAGGAGGAGGCTGGGGTTGAGAAGTGCCATTTTCTCTGCTGGCAGGAGGAAGGAGCAGAAGCGATGACCGGAGGGGCTTGCTGCATGGGCGGAAAAGGGGGTGTGCAGGGAGAAGCAGGCTCAGTGGTGAAGATGGGAAAGACAAGAAGACCACAAGCGGAGCCTGGAGAGATGAGCACTAAAGACACAGCGGAGGCAGCCGTACTTCCCCCCGCACCGGGGCAGGGAGGCAGGCAGAAGGCAGCCACTTCCAGGGAAACGCCAGGGCTCTGCCTCTGCATTTTGAAGTCAAATACTTGAGTTTTAGTCCTTCTTGCTTTAACGCTGCAACTGCCCAGAGCCATGGGTTGTCCCAGACTCCGGCCTATCCTGTTTCCTCAGAACAAGCTCCCAAAGCTTTTCTTTGGGTGGTATTTAATGGAGAAAAGTGATGGTGGTAATGGTAAAATGTACCAATTTTAAACCATCAATCCCAAGCCATTCAGTGACCTTCATGTTTTCATGACTGCGCACTATCATACTTACTGCAAATGTTACCCTGATGCCTGAACATTTTGCTTCTCATAATAACTCAGTGAACCATGGCCAGAGAGAATCGCACCTCAGGCTCAGCAGCAAATACAGCACGCACCCCTGGCCTGCAAAATCGCTCCTTTCTGACTTGATCCTTGGCAGAACCCCTGGTTACACGTGCTGGGTGGTTAGACCCTGTGCTGCTGAAGCTGTTCCTTCACTTCTGAGCAGGTCCTCATTTGACGTCAATTCATAAAGCTCCACAAATGAAGCCTATTCACACCTGGAGCCCATCCCCCTGCATTAAAGTATTAGGTTATTGTTTATTAGGCTGAATGGATATTATGTGCATGTGTGTATGGTTTTTCATTTCAGATTATGAAAAAAAAAAAAGAGAAGTAAAAGTAAGGATCCAAAGACTGCCCACAAGCCATGAAGAGCTTGGATTGAACTACAAACGCAGGGACAAGGCAAGGCAGTGTGATTCCCTGAGAGGAGGGAGCCCTGGGTTGTCTCCTGGGTGCTGCAGGATTGGAGAGAAGTCACTTCCCACGTGTATGTGGACTTGCCACTTGCCACCCGGGGTGTGACTCCTTCCAGTTCCCTTTGGGAACAGAGCCCCCTGTGAGCAGCACTGGCACCGCACCTACTACTCCGGGGTCCTGACGCTGGGGACACGGGGCATTTGTAATATAATATAAATCATCAGACGAAAGAGGGGATTTAAAAACAATTTCTTTTGTGGCTGGTACTTAAAAATACTTTACAAGTCATATCAAGACGATTTTTAAAAATCTTTCTTTATGAGTTGCTTTCTTTTCCAGAATAGTATCCTTGGAAATGACCCACTTGGTAAAAACAAAACAATAATAAATCCCCGTGAAAAACAGCCATTTGAATTTCCATGAATGTCATTACCTTCAAAAGCCACGGGAGCCTGTGCTGTGTTTGGGTGGCACTGTGGAGAAGACAGAACAGTTGGAACAGAGGACTGGCAGCAATGAGATTACACAAAGATACCATCAAATGTCCTCCCAGACTGCTGGTAAGTACATTCGTCCACGCGTCAGGCTCAAATAAGGAGCTTGCAATGTGAATTCAGGCCTGCGCCAGGTCATGATGCTGCAGTTCACATCAACAAGGTCTAGCAAGACACAGCCACACCCCGAGTAAAATCAGTGGGAAGAAAAAGCCACAAAGTAAACAACTCACCTAAACACTCAGTGGCAGTCAGTTCAGGCAGCTGCCGGTGCCTTTACCCTGTTACGCACTAGATGATGTGACTACTGTTTGCATATAGATATTTGCACCCCAGCTGTGCTGGCAGGTTTTGTTTTTCCAGGTGCCAGGCAGCACCCAGGAGCTTATGTTCCTAGAGTAAGCGGACTTGAGCTTGCTGCCATGTCACTCTCATCAGCCCAAACATGTAATTTTTGAAATGCCTGTGAGAGGTGACCTAGAGCCTTTGGCATGTCCTCAGGGAAGAATCAGCCATGGGCACTCACAGCAGCTTTTTTAAACAATTTCTGGAGGAGTTCATGGGGCTATTATTCAGACTGGTAGAGGGGCCTGCCATATGGGAGCTCAGTGTTTCCTCCTGGCATAACAAACTAGGGGAGCCGGGCAGCAACCGGGAGGAGTGAAAAAGTACTTGAGATGCTTGGAAACATCTGCCTGTCCTCAGTTTACCTACCCTCACCTTTGTAGAGATGTGGGACAGGCCCTGTCCCTTTGCCAGTCCCAGCGTGCCAGGAGGAGCGGGAGCGCTGCTGTAGGTTTTGAAGGCACTTTCCAAGCTGCCCTCATACTTCTGCACATGGTCCTGCCATTTTATTAAATTCTTCTGAAGTTGCTCCTGACCTAAGCTAAGTACTTTTCTATTGACATCAACTTTTGCCACTTCACTATTCACCCCCAGGTTATTAATAAAGCATTAAACAATATTGGTCTGAGTCCTGCTCTCTAGGGCACCTCGTTATTAATCTCTTTCCCTACTAGAATTGGCCATTTATTCCATACCCATTTATAACCAGATTTTAATCCATGACAGGACTTTACCTCTCACTTTGTGGTTACCAAGTTTCCTTAACAGTTTCTTGTATGGGTGTTTATCAAAAGGCTTTTGAATGTCCAAATAAATTATATCCTCTGGTTGTTCTTTACCCACTATTTTATTAACTCTTAGAAGTGTAAAAGGTCTGACTGGCAAGATTTATTCTTATAGTGGCTATGTTACGTTTTTCCTTTGCTTGAGACTTGATATTTCCCTGCAGATTGTAAAATATTTAGAGCAGCGACTCTCTGAATCTTGTGGCTTGAAGCAGCACCAGATAGGTTGTCAATGTTTAATTAAAAATAAAAGCGAATGTAATAAACCACTGACTTTCTCAACTACTTCCTTGTAATGAAGTTAAGCTAATAATGTAAAATTTCCATGAGCTTGCCTGTCTGTATAAATATTTACAGGGTCTTTATCGCTGCAGTACCAGATTTCCGCGCGCATTAATGGAGTTACCCTTGTAACACCTCTCTGATACAGGGAAGCTTTAATCCCAACTGCCTGAAGAATCAGGGCACACTGACATCTGGCACATAACAACCAAACTGCTGTGCTTTGAGAATACAGGTTAGGAGATAAAACACCTTCTCCCACTTACAGATGCTGTATTCACAAAAAATGCAAGAATCATCACAATTCACAAATGTAATCAAAAAGGCACGGTACCCCAGCATCTCCTCCCAAGCTCTCTAAACCCCAAGTTCATTTTTCCCTTTGGAAAAATGCAGAGCACCACAGGTAGAGTCCAAGCTTTTCCTTTTTTGCAGACTGTCTGTGCTTGCAGGTTTTTGCTGGCTCTGCTAGTGACCATTTATTTTGGACTCACACCACACATCCAGTGTTTCATTATGCATTTTTGCTCCAGCCAGAACTAATACAATTGGCTGCAACTCAGCTTGCTTCAAATATACAAGGGAGTGGGTTTCCTGAGAGAAAAGGAAGAAACAACATCTAAAAAAGAGATCCTGTTTAAAGTAAAAAGTACTACAAAGATTTTGCCATGTAAGAAAACTTACAAAAGGCTACAAAATATACACGTGCAAGGGCCCACCTCTGGCCCCACATCCCTAAGGAAGGAGGGGCTTTCCACCCTGCCCTGAAAGCTGACAAGACCTTGGCAAAGCAGGGAATGACGGAGAGGTTGGACACGGAGGAGCCCTCAGTGAAGAGGCATGCAGGACATGGACCCGCGTTTTCAAGGGACTTCTGGCCTCACGGCTGAGGCTGCGCTTTCCAAAAAAAAGCTCTCCTTCCACATAAGCAGCCAGAACAGGTGGCCAGGAATTCAAAAGTTTATGAAGTCCTTTCAAAAAAAAAATTAACTCCTAAGTGTCAAAGGGGAGTGATGTGAGCGCAGAACACTTCTAGAAGAACAAACTTCCCCAGCAGAAGCTCTGAAGGATTCCAGCTCCCACAAACATGTTTCCAGTTGTGGTTTCTAAGTGAGATCTTGAAGCTACCCACGCTTGAAAACGTGGGACTTATTTTTGGGGGGCTGGAGTCAAAATCCCTTGAGACCAACAGTGGGCTGGGAGCACAGAGGGGGACAGGAGGACGGGTGCTTGACATTGCTCCTGGCTGGGCTTGGATGCAGACTCCCAAACTTCTTTTTCCCATCGCCCACTGCTGAAACACAAGCTTTGCCTCCAGGATGGCCATGGCTCCTGGAGCAACAAAATGATTTCCCCAAGGAGCAGTCAATACATTGCCACGATCTTAATCTTATTTAGCGTGGTAGCATGGTTTTAATTTTTCCGTGTTTGATCCCTCAGCTTTAGGAATATTGATAGAAATAGGGACTGTGAAGATCAAATCAAGAGCAGCCTGTTGCATATGAAAAAATACCCTTCAGTCCTCACTCTCTCTGCGGTGATTCAGCTTTTCCAACTGCGCTGCCGAGATAAAAGGCTCGCATGTGAGCAGAAGTGTTAGCAAGGTCTGTAATGCTTTCAGCGCACCGTCTTGCAAAAGAGCCTTGGCTGCGGGAGCAGATACCGTCTACTCCKAAATCTCCTTCAGCGGCGGGGAGGCCGGGGGTGCGGGTGGGGATGCAGAAAAGGCTTTTGCCCCGTTTTCACGCCGGCACGGGCTGTTTGCTGTTCGCCGCAGGTCGCTGTTGACTTTAGTCGGTAGCTGTGTTTACGCACCCGTGTTGGTTTTCCTGGCAGCGCGGTTTAAGGAGCCTGGCAGCCCCTCCTCGCCCAGCCGGGCCGGGCCGGGCAGAGCCGGGCCGCCCGCCCGCCTCGCCCCGGCACCGCCGCCCTAATCAGTGGCAGACCCCGGGCGCGGGGTAATTAGAAACATGGAAAGGGCTTTCTGTCTTTTGAAATCTGTCTCTCAACATCAAAGTGCTCCGCGCAAGTCGTCCTCCAGAGGTCGGCTCCCATATCTAAATGAGTGATGTATTTCATGGTATCTGTCGGGAGGGATCTAATGAAGAAAACCGGCTTTGAGATGGGGCATGATGTGAAAAACAGGTGGCCCACTTTAATGGGTTGCGGAGCATCTGTTTTGCAGTCCGGTTGTGTTCCCGTAAACGGCGCAAACACGGCGGGCCGGCGGCGGGCGCGCAACCTCCGCGGGCGCGCAGCCTCCGCGGCGCCAGGCGCTGCCCGGCCCCAAGCGGCGCGTTTCTGGGGAGAGGCAAAGGGGAAAGCAGAAGAGGGGCGGCTCTGCTCCCCGGCCCTTTGGGCTGCTTTCCTTAAATCACTGCCTCCTCACGGTGACAAGCAAAGCCCGACCCCCCCATTTCGCTGCAGACCCTCTCCGTCCCGTCCTGCAAGAAGAGCGGGCACTGCCTCCACCTCGCGGAGATGTACACCCCCCCAAACACACCCGCCCCCAAAGCATCCAGGGGTGCAGGTGCCGTGCGAGGTACCTGGCAGTGCAAGCTTCCCCCTCTCTCCGCGCTGGCCCTGCCGGGAGCCCTCAGCCGCTCCCCCGGGGCTGCCTGCACCCCCAGGGCACCATCCGCTTTCCTGGCGGGCACGGCCCCTCGGAGGAGCCGGCTGCCCCCGCCAAGAGGCTGTTGGCCTCGGGTCGCCCCCGGTTTGGCCTGTAAGAAATATTCCGCTGAGACCACACCGCTTGCTGGTAACGTTTCCAGCGTTTCCTTTCTCGGCTTGCACAATCGTTCCGACTTTATTCTGACTCTATCTGTGCAGTAATAGAAAGTGTTGGCTAACATCAACCAAGCCGTAAATCCAGCCGAGCGTGCACGTTTCAAGTGCTCACGGGCAAATCGCCGTGATTTCCCGGGAGGGCGCGCAGGACGGCGGGCTGCGCRCCTGCTGCGCGGCGGCTGCGCTCGGCTCGGGAAGCGCGCACTGGCGAACCCCTCCGCGGTGAGTGGATCTGCAATGTGCGATTTAAGATGACCGACTGGATAATATTGCACGGTGTCTCCTCGGGAGCCCTCTGCCCGGCCGGGGGAGGTCCGGTACATTCAGATCTCCCAAACCTACGGCGGGAAGGCAATCCGAGCCTCCCGCTGCCTGCGGGGGTGGGGGGGATCCCACTCAAAACAGGGAGGGCTGCAGGTGTCCCGACAGCTTTGGAAACGCATTTCATACCGTTATGAACACGCTTACTCTGCAAAAAATTATCCCGGCCTGCAACCCTGTCCTCCTCTACACCCGTGAAATCCGACTGAGCGCAGCAGGAACAGAGGCTGGCTCGGGAAATCTGCAACGAAGCTGCCCTGGCATGGCTGAAAGGTAAAAAACGCGCAGTTCCCGCTAGGTAAGAACAGAAATGATTGGGGGGGAAGACTCTAAATCCCCCCCAAACTCAAACAACAAAAAACCCCMCCCCCCACGCCCCCCCCCCAAAAAAAAAACCACCACCAATCCCCCGGGATACAGCAAGCATAAAAGCCCCGCTGTTCAACACGCACAGCGAGCTTCCCTCCCACCCCTGCCCGTGGTCCCCCGCAGCCGCGGGGAGGGCAGGTGGCACCGCCCCGGCGGGCGGAGCGAGTACCGCGGAGCGAGTACCGCGGGCCGGCGCGCAGCGGCCGCGGGGCAGCGCGCAGCGGGGCTGCGGGGGCTGGGCGGCACGCCGCGTCCGGGAGCCTGCTGCCCCGCCGGGCACAGGCCCTCCCCCCCCCCGTGTTATTTTTATTTTAATTGGTGATTACGCGCCCCCCCCCCGTTATTTTTATGTGGTGCTCAGTGCCGGGCTCCGGGAGTCCCGCTGGGAAGGGGGCAGCTGCCCGCGCTTCTGCTCGCCCCGTGTGCGGGGCCGCGGTGGGCCGTGCCGCCGGTGACTGCGGAGGGCTCTCAGGAGGCAGCGACAGAACGGCGAGACTACTGCTGGGAGAGGCGGTGGATCTCCCACATCCCCCCCAGAGGCTGCCTCCGCCCGCCTCCTCCCGTCTCGCCGCTGCCTCCGGCCCCCGAGCGCTTCCCCGCCGGTCCGGGCGCCGGCAGCGGGCGGGAGGGGGTCGGGGGCTGAGCCTCCCGAGCTCCGCTTTCTGTCGGCTCTGGAGGAAACGCTGGCGATCACGGCACGCTGGCTCCTGGGAGCCGTCGCCGATTTCTTTTTCCCTTTTTTTTTTCCCCTCTTTTTTTTTTTTTTGGTATGTCCGATGTGTATTACCTAAACGGCTCGTCCCTTTCCCTTATTGGAAATGATTTCCCGCTTCCATTGCGGTGAACTTTGCCTCGCCTGACTCTTTACGGCTTTTCTCTCGTTGATGGGCTTTCCTTTGTGGAAGTTTCGCGGGCTGATTGTATTTGTTAATTAGTTGCTAACAGCATCGTAATGCGGGCTTGATGGATAACCATGTCATTAGCACTCACCCCTGCAATTCACATTTCCAACAGGGCAGGGGCTACCCCATGCCGAGACCGTGATTTGTGGCTGTAGTCTCGTGTGCGTGACACGCACCCCGAGCCCCTCTCTCCGCTCCCCTGCCCAGCCCTCCTCCGCGCCCGCGTTGTGCCGGGAAAAGGCATCGGAAGCCCCCTCCTTTCTGTGGCTCTGTGGGTACGTGGGTGCTTGTGTCCCGCCCGCGGCTGCCGGGGACGGGGACAGGGCGTCCCGCACACACCGCTGCCGGCGCGACTTTCACCGCACCGCGCGGACACGCGTGGGAAGGACCACGGCCGCGCAGCTCCCGCCTTGCCCGGCGGCAGCGCCCGGGGCCCCCCTGCCCGGCAACCCCCGGCGGCGGCGCCCCCAGCCCCAGCGCCGCGGCCGCGGCGCCCGTCGGGGGGGTCCGCCCGCCCGCTCCGCCCCGCCCCGCCCCGCCCCGCCCCGCGCCTTCCCCGCCGGGGGGCTCGGCCGAGCCTGGGAGATGTAGTCCCGGCTCCCGGGCTCGCCGGAGGCCGGCGGGGCTTCCGCGGGGGACTACGTTTCCCAGGCCCCCCTGCTGCTCGGCCGGGCCGCGGGAAGGGCCGGGCTGTCAATCAGCGCGCGTCGGCGGGGGTAGCGAGCCGGGGATCCCCCCCGCCCCCCCGCCCTCCTCCGCGTCCCGCTAATAATAAGTGCTTCAGAGGCTTAAAAGCAGGGAGGCAAGTGTCATGCGGGCGCGCCGTAAGGGGCTGAGCTCCGGCTGAGCGCCCGGGTCCGCTCTGCCGCCGGCACAGCCCGGAAAAAAAAAAAGGGGGGGGGGAAGAAAGGAGGAAAAAAAAAAGCCTCGGAGCTGGTTCCCGGGGAAGGGGCGAGAGGAGAGAAGCCCGAAAGGCTGGACAAGCCGGCAGCGAAGTGGCAATGAGGCGCAGGAAGACGGCGGTGGCGGCCGGCTGCTGCCTCGCCTTCCTCCTGGGCACCCTGCTCAACGTCCTCTTCATCCCCGGCTCCGAGCACCCGCCGCCCCGCGACGGGGCGCCCCCCTCTCCGCCCGGCGCCCCCCTCTTCCCGCCGGAGGAGGAGGGCGGCGGCGGCGGCGGCGGCGGCCGGGCCGCTCTGGCGCGGCAGATCCGCGAGCGCTACGAGGAGGTGT
>JAYKAV010002453.1:752273-798719 GCA_035582835.1 Phoebastria nigripes | reverse complement strand
GGCGGGGCCGCGGGCCGGCGCCTCGGCCGAGCTCTCGCTGGAGCCGCCGCTGCTGGGCTGCCGCGACATCCGCAATGTCAGCGGTGTGCAGTACTTGGGCTCGGGGTACACCAAGGCGGTCTACAAGGCGGTCCTCAACCGCACGCTGGCCGTGGCGCTGAAGGCGGTGGATTTCGGCGGGCACGACATCGCCCACTGCGTGCGGCAGTTCTCCGCCCTGGGGGACTGCTACCGCCTGGCCGCCTACAAGATCGTCAAGGAGATGATCCTGCTGCAGCGGCTGCGCCACGCCAACGTCTTGCAGGTACGCGGGCCCTGTGCGGCTCCTGCGCGGGCGGCCGCGGAGCCCCGCCGAGGCGGGTGGGTTGCGCTGTTTTTTCCGCCGCTTTCTTGGCCCCGCCGCGGGCAACCTGTCGAGGCTGCTGCCCCAAGCATGAACGGGGAGCGGGCCGGGGCCGTGCCGCGGAGCCTCCGAGAGTTTACCCCCGCCGTGCGGAGCCGCAGCCCCGTCGAGAGGCGCGGTGGGTCCCTGCGGGCACGCAGGCACGGCGGCTCCTCACCTCCCCTCCCCATCGCGGGTCCGCGGGGCAGGCAGGAGGCGCGTCGATGGGCGCTTTCCGCCGGCAGCCGCGCACCGTCAGCGGTGCTCACCCCCCGCCGACAAGTGATTCGCCCCGGCGGGGCGCGGCGGGCCCGGGGGCAAGGCCGAGGAAGGGTGCGGGATGCGGCGCATTCCCCCTGCCGCCTGGTGCAGGGCTAACCTCACCGGCGTCCTCCCGCCACGGCCGGCCTTGCGGCTTGCTTTCTGATCGCTCTTCCTCGTACATAACACTGAGGTGAGGAAGGGGGCGAGGGAGAAGGCTTAGGGAGGACTCGGAGGTTGAAAAGCCCTCCCCAAGTGTAGGAAATAAAGGCCGTCGTGGGTGCAAGCGCCGCTTGCTCCGGGCACCCCTGGCAGCCTCTGCGGCGGCTGTCGGCGGGCGCAGCCGCGCAGCCAGCGCCGCGCTGGGGACGCGCAGCCCTGGCACACGGATCAGGCCACGGGGTAAGCGAGTGGGACAGGCCGAGCGTCAGCCTCGTTAGTCAGTGCGCCGGCACCGCGGCACTTGCCAGAAGGGCTGCATAGTAGAACTGTTACACATCAGCATGAATCTCAACGGGTCCATTTGGATGTAAATGCTGGTATGGAAATTCCGATTGCGTTTCGCATAGCATGAGCGTTGCAGTAGAATAAAAAATGAACGTTAGACCAGACGGTCTCACAGTAGGTGCTTTTTGAACTGAATCGAGTAAAGGAGTTTTGTGTTTCTTCAGCAGCAGCAGCAGGAGTACCAGCTCCCCCACGAGAACTTCAGATCCCAACGATCAAAGCTCTCGAGTTTCATATACTGTTTAAAGAAAGGGTAGTCATGATTTATCCACGACAAGAGAATAGATATTAAAATTCCTTCCTTCCTTCCTTCCTCCCTTCCTTCCTTCCTATTTCCATATTCTTTCCTCAGTGGTGCCAGGTCTAACTATAATACATAAGGAGAACAACATATAGCAAGTTACAAAGAGCTGTGCTCTGTGTGAGGATGTTACTCGCTCCTCTTTTGCTGTGATGAATTCTTATTGGGAAACCCGTGCTTGGGTGCAGCCATCGTTACTGATGGAGTTGACAGCAGGAAACACACTCTACAGCTGTAAACGCGGAGGGGATTTTTTTTCCCCCAAGATTGTTTTTTTTGCTCAGTGGAAGCGAGCTGGCCAGGTCGAGCTTGAAGCTTGTGTTTTTAAACTTGCGGGTCATTTTGGTAGGCACTAGTGTTTCTTCCCCGTGTAACTCAACTCGTGTGTAGTTTTCTGCTCTGGAAAGATCAATTTAAATAGCTCGTCCTCCTCACAAAATGCGTTGTCTGTGAAGAGTCCCCAGCAGCCGCCGTGGTGTTTCTGCGTGTGTGGGCAGCGGGCTGGCAGCGCGGGCTGCGCTGCCTGGAGCACCGCTCCCCCTGCAGCAGCCCTTAGAGGAGCCGCAGTATTTCACTCCTCCGTTTCGTGATGTCAGGCGGGCTCTGGAGGGGAAAGCGAAGGCGAGATGTGGGGTGTCCCTTGGCGAGGAGGGCCGGGGCTGGAGCAGCCGGAGGATGAGCAGGCGCTTCCACAAGCGCCGGGAGGAGAAACACGCCCAGCCTCCGTGCTGGGAAAATGCTCTCATGGGCAAAAATCCCGCGTGTTAATTAGGGCTTCATATTTACATGCCACCCAATTTAAAAATAGATTACACTTAAATCAGAAACATGTTTTCAGTTTCGTTCCGATTTTGTCATCGCGTTTTCTTTTGTCTGCCCTCCGTCTCCATCAGCCCCTGGCAGAGCTGCCTGGCTGAGATCAGAAGAGCCCTCAGCCCCCGTACATCACCGACCTTTTTGTTTAACGTATTTCATTCTAGGGACGCACGGGGCGAGGTTACTGCGGCGTGAGTGAGGGATAAACGTTTGATAAGACATTACCTTGAAAGGAGACTGTAAAAATCGACCTGACAGGCTTTATCTAGGCACGGTCGGGGCAGCCGTATGGGCCAGGAAAAGGTCTCTGGTGTCACGCTGGAGTCGTAAAAGCGGTGCAGAAAATGGGCACTAGCGAGCAACGTGAGATTTATTGATTATGTCTCTGTTAAAATCTCAAAGGGGACAGGGTCTACCAACCTCAAGACTGATTTTTAGCTTGTTTTCAGCGGAAGCTGGCCCAGGGCTTGGCAATCACTGTCCAGGGTTTGCGGCCGAGGGAGAGGAAATCAATTCAAATCTCCTCCTCTCTCTTCTGGCTTTTGACGGGCGCTTCAGCTTCCATTGGAGCAGTAGGACCCATACTGCTTACAGATGCCACAGGCACCACACAACATCTACTGGGCCAGCAACGGCCGGGAGCTTTTCTGCCTTTCTTCCTTACCTCCTTTTTCTGCTCCTTACCCCCCCCCGGCGGCTCCCGGCATACCCAAATACGAGCCGGCTGCTATAAATAGCTCGAAGGACATGCCACCCCCCTGCCACCCTGCCGTGCTGGGGGAGGGCAGGGCTGGCGGGCAGCCTGCAGCAGCCCCGGCTCGGGGCAGGAGGCGGGGAGCCGGGAGGGTTTTAGGCACGGAGCGATGCTTTTCCCTTCGCGCCRCGGCGGGAGCGAGCACCCGCCCGCGCTGCCACCTGCGAGCACCGCCCGGCTGCCAGCCCGGGATCCCCGCAGCCCCCCGCCTGGGGCTGGAGACGAACCGGGGCTGGCTTGAGGCAAGCGGGAGGTCTTCCTCCGCCTACCCCCGCCGCGGGGGCTGGGGAGGGGGAGGAAGCGTCCCCTGCACCCGGCGACCCATCCACGCACRCCGCCGGGCCGCCGTGGGCAGGGGAGCGGCGCGGCGGCGGCAGCCGCCCTCCCCCGGGCTGCCGTGTCCTCCTCCGCGCCCTGCCGCTCCGCAGCATCCCCGGCCCCGGTCAGGGGCTATTCGGGGTGAATGCGTTCATGAGTTTCTTTTGCTGGAAATACAGTTTCGTGTAGGTTCAGTCCTAGGAAAGGAGGTTTTCCTGTAAATCTCTGGCAGCTGACAGCCTGAAGTGTAGTTTGTAAGATAACAGGCTTGTTCTTTACTGTCTCAGCAGTTCCCATTCTGGCCTGTCTCTTGTCAAAATCAGCTTTTTTTTTTTTTTTTTTGGCCATCCTTTTAAAAGACTTGATTATTGTACAATATATGATAGAGGGGAAAAGAGCTCTTTCCAGAAAGTACCACTGCCTTCAGACAACATGTTGACATACCCACCGTGCCCTCCGCCTGGGGAAGGAGCCAGATGTGTCAGCTCCGGCAGATGTGGCGAATCAAGTCTATCAAAAGAAACGTGGAAAACCGGCAAGAGGAAGAGTGGTTTCACATTAGTCAACACTGAGGCAACAGCACCTTGCCTTCCTATTTTTATTTCCGTGCTCTGCCCATCACTTGCATGCCGGCTGAAGTGCCAGCGCTGGGCCATCGTCCCCCTTGCCCCCGCAGTCTGAGGCAGCCCTCAGCCCACTGCAGCTCGCCGGGGCTGCCCGAGGCTCCCTGGCACGGCAGCCGCTGGGAAGGGCAGGTGCAGMCTGCAGTGGAAATGTATTTGCTTTGGAGTGGGGAAGAGAGGGGTAGTTCATTAAAGTTGATTTTATAATGAAGGGCACAGGRGAAGAGGGGGAACTGGGTCACTGATTTATTGTAACAGAGGATTTAGCGGCCCGCTAATTGCTTTGCAGTCGCTCTGTGTCAAATGCGGTGCCTGATCTCTTCCTTTCCCTCCGTGCTGCGGTTTCTTTTCTTGCAAAGTTCAAATGCTGCTGTCTGAATCCTGGCTTTCTGTGCATTTTAGTGGGGAAGATGATTTAGTGTGCTTTAATTCCTCCCTGCCCGTATTTGAGGAAGAAAAGAAAATCAAACCATTTGCAGTTAATTTCAAACAATGAGCGYGATTGTAAAGACACAAAGGCAATGTTTGATTTACTGTAATAATGTAATTATAGCCCGGGAGTATCAGAATTAAGGGTGTTGCCATTCATGGGCATAAGCGGTTCTTTGGACGAATTCTTTCTTCCTTTGCATTGCTGAAGCTGAAGAGAGGAGAGGGAAGGTTTGAAAGTGCAGATGTTTGGAAAAGTGCAAGCTTATTTCTGTGACAGCTATTTATCAGCACTTCTAGTGTGAGTTCACAATGATTCATTTAAGAAGGAGCTACTGCTTTCTTGAAAACAAACACAAAAGCTCAAGGAAAAGGGTTGGCTTTGTCTGAAGCCAGTGGAAGACACCAGCTGCGAAGAGAACCACTGGTTTGCTGACTGCCCAGACAAGGCCGTTTCATTTGGCTTATTTAGCTTCAGTGTAAAGTTGAAACACGCAGATGAAATACTGAGATGGCATCATCACTAAAAAAGTCACCATCCAAGTTATGATGTCAAAGCAGTTCCTATATGAATTGGTTCAGTTAGCTCTAGTGTATTTGTTACTGATTTCTTTTAAATGGTCATGATTACAGTGAGAATATTTATCACTTAGAAAATTCATTGAATGAAGTAGTACTGAAAATAATACATCACTTGCTGTTGACAAGTTCAGTAGACTTAAGATGTGCTAGCCAGTCATGTTATTTTTAAATACCTATTTTTAAATAAGATTTTCTTTTCTTTGCATGTGATAATTAACAGACATTTTACCCTGATCGTTTCCCTATACATATGCGTAGCCAGCAGGATAGGGCAGTTTTAATTTTAATGTGAGAATTAAAATAGTAAAGCTTTGTATACAGTTTGCTTATTCCAAGTGGAAGTAGACAGTCTGTCCAAGTTTGAAGAAAGTCAATATACAATTAATTTCCAGTGCAAGTACATTCGCATAGGGAGTGTATGGACTCTTGAAGGTCTGGTCCTTCCCCATCCTTCTTGCATGAATCCACTGTTGTTTTGACAGAGAGGAGGGGGGAAGGGAAGATCAAGCCACGGTGGAAACAGCTACTTGGGGACCTCTTCCCTGTTGCCAGCGGGTGGGCATTGAACCCCCTTTGTGGTGGCAATGGTGCAGGATTCCCAGCAACAAGCCTCGGTCTGCAGTTGGCTGGAGTTTGACCAGGACAGCTTTGGGAACGGCTGGCCTGAGAAGAGTGCTGTGATTGCTGATATCAGCTGGTGGGTGACTACATGGAGAATTTGTCATTCTGAATTTTGGATGGGGCAGCAGAGGTTCACAGCTCTTGGGAGCAAACCTGTCAAAACCAAATGCCTGATGAGAATTAACCTTCCAGGCTGGGGCTGGGGCTTGCTGAGGTCTGACCATGCGCTCCACATGCAGTCATCAGTAGGGGATTGCTGCAAGTAGGAGGGTCAGTTTAGACTGGGCATTTTTTCTAATGCTTTTCTAAAGTAGCTCAGTTGAGCTACTCTTGGGACAGGTTGGCTAAAGATGAATGAGGCCACCACACATGGTGCAAGACCAGGCTGACACCATCTGTTTAACTGGCATTAGGATCAGAGGAAGTTCATGTCACGGGCAGGTGAGCCTGCCAAATCCTGGTGAGGTGGCAGGAGAGGTTTGCACTGCTTGCTCGCCACCTCGTTCCTCTGGTAAAGCTGCCACCACTGCTGTCCAGCAAGCTGAGATGGAACTGCTTCTTTGTCCCACCCACTCCACTGCTTGACATTGCCATAGGTGCACCTTGCAGGACGCGAGGCATCTAAGTCACTTGGGCATCCTTCAAAATTGTTAGTGGTGGTCGATATAGGGTGTCAGCACTGGACACTTACGTGGGTGGAGAGAAAAAAAGCAGGCAGTGCCACCTACTGATGGCTCAGTGGAGACAGCTCGCTGCTGCTAACAGATGTCCCCACAGCCCCAAGGAGCTTCGGGGTGGAGTGGAGAAGGGCAGAGAGAGCAGACAGATGCGGTTTGGCGAGGAAAGAAGAATTACACAAAGTGCTTCTTTATTGCGAGACTGCTTCCCAAAAGCCCCAGATGTTATCCTGCACTTTTAAGAGTGAAGAAAGGATCTGTTAACAAGAACTCCAGAGCTGCTGGAAGCGCAGAGCTGRTACAATTGCAAACCAACTCTAACCGTTCGTGTCACTGGAAGGCAAGCTGTACGTCTTGATGCTGAAGTCGCCAAATAACAGTTTTTCCCATTGAATTGCATGGGATGGCAGAGGGTGTTCAACTTGCAAAGCTGTTGGCAGGAACAGCTTTCCATAAGGCACGTGCCATCACATAAGTTAAAAGGGCTACATCGTCCGTCCTTTTGAAAGCAGCATTCATAAAACTAATCCCAATCATTTGTTGAATGATTTCTATGATTGCTTCTCAGTTTTATGTGCCATGTAAATCATTCCAGAAGACTCTGGTTTGAATTTCTGCCTCCTTTATGGGAGCTGATGACTTGCAACCTCATCCAGTTTCCTTCAGGGGAGCCCAGCACTGCTCCTTCTGCGCAGCGGCTCGGGGAGATCGCTGGTCACCACGGGATGCTGTGGGTACGATCAAGTTCTCCCTCGCCGCTTGCCTTTTTTCATAGGCGCGACAATGAGTGAACAAGGCCACTCCACCCTGTGAATATAATGGCCTGGAAATTAGTTACAACCAGAGCAGAATTGCAAGGGAAAGCACATGTTTTTTAGAGTATCTCTTTTCACTCCCCCTGCCCCTCCAAATGTGGGGTAGCTAGGTAAACCTCTTCTCCCTGGTATCCAGTGATAGGACGTGGGGGAATGGTTCAAAGCTGTGCCAGGGGAGGTTTAGACTGGACATTAGGAAGCATTTTTTTACCGAGAGGGTGGTCAAGCCCTGGAACAGGCTTCCTGGAGAGGTGGTCGATGCGCCAAGCCTGTCAGTGTTTGAGAGGCATTTGGACAATGCCCTTAATAACATGCTTTAACTTTTGATCAGCCCTGAAGTGGTCAGGCAGTTGGACTAGATGGTCGTTGTAGGTCCCTTCCAACTGAAATTGTTCTGTTCTGTTCTGTTCTATCCTATCCTATCCTATCCTATCCTATCCTTGCAATGGATGGTTGTGGCCCTTTTGTACATGCTCTGTCTTCTCGTGGCAGCCATATTTTGGGAAGGGCTGGCAGGGCTGTGGCAGTTAGCCAGGGAGGCAGGAGGTGACCCCTGGAAGGGCACACCAGGGCTGGCAGAGCTCTGCTCCTCTGGCCCTCTGCTCGCCGCACAGACACAGAGAGCGTTGGTGGACTCAGGAGTGAGCCGGCCCATGCTTAGAATGCAGCCCTAGTTTATGAAGTGTCTGTGTCAGATATACAAGCTGGGTTTTCTAAAGGTCTTTTTCATGGATTTTTGTGCCAACACAGTCATCTGATGGTTCGGATCGGTGCCTTGTGGCATCTAACTCCCATTGCAATTTTTCATTTCTGTGATGGCCATGAAAAACTTGACGAAAACTAGTTCTCACAGGCACTATGCTAATACTAATATTGACTCTAGACTAATTTTAAAGGAGTTGTTATTTTTTGTCACACTCAGCTGAACCACTCAGTTTAAGTAGTAGACACCAAACATGGATGTTTTATATTGTTTTAGGCCAAATTTAGAACGACATAGTTTGGAAAGAGTTGCTTTTTTCTTGGACTACGTAGCTGCAGATAGACTCCAAGCTTATTTTAAAGCTYGCCATGATAAAGTACACAGTGATACGGCTCAGATACCTAAGAGGGAAGAATTATACAGATGGGTCTAATGAATCCAAGTCAAGCTTTTCTGACCATGCGATGCACAGAGGTTGATAGTTTTGTGGTGCAAAATCATGTCATAAGGAAGGGTTAATCTGGCGGTGCAGTGGAACTGAATGCAGTCCTGTGGGTGGAGGTCGGGGAGCTTCTGGTCTGGCTATTTACAAGATAATGAACTGTGCCTCCAGTGATATCAGCCCGTTTCCATTGAAATCATGGTTGTATGAGTGATCTATTTGTCTTCAGTGGAAGGCTTTACAAGAGTAGGCTACTTGTGTGACTAAATATTTGCAGGGTGGGGCCTTGAGCTTGTGCAGTGCAATGCAAATTCCAAGTGCTGTAAATGTTTTTAGTAGAAGAATTTTCCACTTCAGAGTGTAAGGAAAGCAGGGAGAGTAAAGGGGAGATAACGTTACTAAATCGTAAGATTATAGCCAACATAATATGTGTCAGAACAGCAGGTATATATAGATATGTATACACACACATACATATAAAATATATGGAGATATCTGTGGACCTCTGTGGACATACCGACAGATATGGTTAAATATACATAGTGTGTGTTTCTAAATAATACATTCCGATTTTTCTATTAATGAACTTCCATGTTTAGTAACAGTGCCAGGTATGAGATTCTTGTACCTTCTAGCTCTTCTGGAGTTCAGTGCTAATTGTAATAATGCATTTATAAATAAAAGCCTAGGCAGAGCTGTGAATTTAGAGTTTAATATTTGAATTACCCACTGCTTGCTCTTGGTTCCAGTATCCAGCAGCAGAGGAAATCCTGCCTCACAGCTGTCAGCACACAGTTTTGGTCCCGCTCTTAAAAGGTTCTGCGTGGTGCTGGGGATGCCCTGTATGAAAGCTTTTTTTCAATGAAGCTCAGCGCTTGGCAGGGCTTGACTGCTGGATTTCAACGAGGAAAATCAATTCACTTCTCATGCATCAGTTCTATAGATCCTGTAGCAGGAAGGCTGATGTTGGATCCATCTTTATTAAGTTTAGGCCTTTCAGGGAACCCATCCTTTTTCCAAGGAGATGCATGTTACAGGTTTGCAGGTGCTTTTGGGCTGAGTACGTGTGGCGATATATAAAAATATTTTAATATATATTTATATATCTATATAAACATTAAAATACAGATACAAATATTATGTGTATATATTATATATAGAAACACATATACATATGTCATATATACACAAATATATGTGCTTGTGTGTATATGTGTGTGTATTTATATATGTATATACCATCAGATGTGTATATTTATATATGTATATACCATCAGCAATGAAGGGAAATACTTAAAACCCAAGGGATGACTAGATCTTAGAGTGACATAAACGTCTCAAATCACGTATTGGTAAATCATAGCTGTATCAGGCAGTGCTATATGTTCCTGCTCTCGCATGGACTGTCCCAGTGCTCCAGGAGTGAAAGGGGAATCCAAGGATTGGTTGCATAGAAGATATTACATTCACTTTGATAGCAATAAAGTGGCAAGAGCTTCTAAAATGTGCTGTTCTGGTTTTGACATGTAGGAGCTCAGACAAAGGGCTCATCAAATGGCTAGCAATGTCAGTGGGAGCTTTTTATTTCCCCTGGCCACCAAGTCACTACAAAATAGAATCTTGACACAACCAGTTTTGATGAAGTACCCTGTGACCATGTATTTTTGAAATTAAAAGCTGTGGCAAGTGTTGACTACTGTTGCTCTTCATAAAAGTGAGATTTTTTTTTTAATTGCACTTTTCTCTTGTGGGCAGCAGTTAGGCCTTATTGTAGTTAGTTTGGGCAAGTCCAAATTAAAAGAGAAGACAATCAGGTTTCTAGAAATTACCTCTGCTGTGATGCAGTTGAGTGTGTCACTTATATTACAGCTGGAAATAGTGTTCTTGAAGTTCCTGTTCCTGGAGTCATGGAAATCTCAGGTTCATTAAAGAAAAAAAGGGGGAAGTTTCCAGCTTCTGTGGTTGTAGAGAAAGATCTAAAAATTGTGAACATTAAGGGTAAAACCTAGCAAGGCAAAGAAAAAGATTCACAATGCGTTGTCATTTTTAGGGAAATCGCATGATCTGTGCAGGGGAGCTTTGCTCTCCGGTAGCCGGGGCAGAGATTCTGCAGCCCGGCAGAGCCCGGGCTGGGGAAGGTGGCCGGAGCCCCGGCTTGGGGAATGTGGCCGGTCCTACCGTTCCCGACTGAGCAACCTCTATAAATGAAGTGTAACACTTTGGCAGAGGTTCTGGCTTGACATTTATTTTTCTGAAAATCCAGCTAGGGTGCCTACGCTAATGCAGGAGGGCCCRTTGTTTGCACAGACTTACCCTGCTGATGACAGCTTAATAAGCTCCTTTATTTTGTGTTTTTATTCGGTAAGCTTGTCAGCTTTTGTGTAGGGGCTGACCTCTGCTTTCGCCCTCCCCCTCGCCCCAGCTCCTCTGAAAGGGGCACCTCTGTCCCCATAATTTGTAGTAAAAGGGAATTGTAAAGGGAGGTGAACTGACCGGCTGTAGGGACATGGGCTCCTACAAAGCCATCTAACTTTGGCAGGGGCTGACCCTGTATGCCCAGCGTGCCTGAAAACTATTGAAGTCAGTGGGAGTTTTGGGTGCACGATCACTAACACAGGACCGAGCCTTTGTGACTGAGAAAATCCAAACAGTGAGAGAAGGATTCGGTGAACAGGGCTACTCGAAATGAATTACAGCAAACGATGTGAGAACAGGTCAACATTTCATATCTGGCATACATTTTCCTAAACAGACAGAAAGACATCCCAGTATTGTGACTGTTTGCTATTAGATTCTACACAAAAATATATTGGGGTGGCATTTAAATGCAGTGACTCGAGATAGCAAAAAGATGTGGGATTGTATTTCTTTCCATTCATTTAATTGGAACCATGCTGAAAAGCCGTATGAAAACCATCACTCTTGAATATATCTAAAGTGTAGCTTTGCGACGCTGAGAATGATGTCCAACCTAATAGAATTTCAGATAGAGGAGATATTTTGGCTCATCTTTTGCTTCCAGCTATATTCAGTTTCCCCATGTGGTTATTTTTCTTGTTATTGTATGCATCCAGCTATCTGTTCCTTACTTCACTGTCTGGGAATACAAACCATTTTGTCTCATTTCAGACCTTAAAATGGATTGGACAAAAACAAAAGGAAGGGAAAAAAAAAGTATTTTGGGTAGTACCTCTGTACTTGTTTCTGTGTCTTAATAAGTCAGCTGCTTAAATGAAAGGCCTAAGAATTACTGTCTTGGAATATTTTGCATCTATATATATTCTGTATTTTGTAACATCTGTATGCTGGGTGGTGGTTCATCAGGAGGGGATGAATGTAACCGTTTTAGATGCTTAACTGGCTGTTGAGACTTGCCCAGTTTGTAATCATGGTAATTGCACATACAAATATGGCCATGTAATTACATGTGCATTTTTGCATTTAGTTTCAGGAGTTCATTTAGAACGGTATAAATGCGGCCCAATAAATCCTTTATATCTCAGACTTCTGTGCTTTTATAACTCTATATAATTATGTAATAACACTGCATCTGGAGAGGTTTCACTTAAGTAAAAGCAATAAAGAGCTCAGGTTAGATTATATTTTTTTTGAGTTAGACCTACACTAACTTGCTCAGTACTGTGTTTTTCAGCTTGTAAGATTGATTAAGTTCAGCAGTACTCGTGCAAGAAAATTTTCTTGTGAGAATAAAGAGCAATTTCATATGAAACCAAAACTGGATCAGGTCATTTAAGCTTCCACAATGACTGAAGTGATTAAATGGGTATTAATATCATAAAATATACACCGAATACTCAGATACTTGGGCAGTGAAGACTTTTGCCAAGGTACAAATTGGATACTAAGATGAAAGAATTACTTACGAGCAAAGATCCAGCTCTCTGAGTACAAATCTAAATCATTATTATTACTATTGGCATTCATGGATTGAGATAAAATAGACTCAAATAGATATGTAATTCATTTCTACTTATGTGTTCATATGCACATAAATAGATAATAAGACTAATTTCTYGGTATTTTGTGTGTACAGATATGTATGTATTATGTTTTTATAATCAAACGAATGTATAATTGTTGTTTGTCTTCCGTATTTCTATTCCTGGAATGGTTTTCACAAACGTTGAGAATGTCTAATGAAGACTGATATCTTTTTTGTATTCAGTGTTACTGTGAACCAACAGTTATTGCGATGCTGTCATTTCCCAGTCTGGATTGCTTGCTAATTTCCCTTACGGCTTTTTCCCCAATGGATAGTATTACTGTGCTAAAGACAAGCGCTGAACTCTGCAGATGATGCAGAAACAGATGTTAGATTTTGACACTCAGAAGTGAGGGTTTTCAGACCTGCCGAGCTTCATCCTGCCTTCTTAGTCTGCCCCCACGCAAGAGAGAGGTGAAATACCTAGTAAGAACTGCAGAATCCAGGTTGTCTCTGAGAAAAGATATATATTGTATTAACTATTTTCACTAAATTTCATTTTTTATTAGTTCAGAAGGCTTAAATAGAATTGTGCCAATGTGATCCTCTAAGATAGTTTGCAGCACACAAAGATTTAACTCCTGTCAGTAAGCTGCACAAAAGTGGTGTCACAGATGATAAGGAACAAACCCAAGTCCGGTCTGAATGGCTCTAGATGAAGAAGTGATTGCTGTTGCAATCTTTGTCACGGTTGTGGCAGGAAAGAGAAAGGTCCCTGTTCCTATTTCAAATGTTCATACGGGCGTCTGTCACAAATTCTCTGTTGTGCATCAATGCCAAAATCTTTTCGGCATGTTTTAAAATAAAATCTTCTAGCTCTTTTTTCTGTTTAGGTTAATGCCCGTGTTTAAGCAGCTGTTTTGAAATACAGCGCCACTTTTACACCAAAAAGAAAAATTGTTTACTTCTTTTACATTTTTTGGCACCCCTTTTTCCTTTAAATGTAGACAGCTACAGTCAGAGCTAGCAGAACGGTTCATAACAAATCCCGTATTTGCTGACTTTAGCCTGGTCTTTGCTTTTCTGCCTGGGAGGGTCACAAGCCATAAGAATGTGCTTGATACTCGGATCTGCTCACAGCGGTTGTGCTCAGCCTCACCCCGCTCCCTCCGGCGATGGCACTCGCTCGTCTGGCTCTCCGCTTTCCTGGTGAGTTAGGGTCGGTCCCCGTTCTGGTCTGCATGAGCCTGGCTGCTTCTGCAGGGCCATATCCGAGTCCCCTCAGCTCGGAGGAGACCCCCATCATCTTCCCTGAGCTTTTTAAAACTAAAAGAGGTTTGAAAAGTCAAATTACTCAGGGCAAGGCAGTAGAGGAATAGCAGCAGGGCATTTTTTAATGCTGCATTTTCACACAGACCCTTTTACTGTATGGTTTATTTGACTGGGGGCAAATTTTAATTTAATTTTATTTCATGCACATGCTGTTCTGGCTGGAAAGTTGCAATCAGATCCTTATCAGGCTCATTTAACTGCCTCTCTGCCAGAGCTTGGCAGGGAGTTTGTAGAAGCCTGTCCCCCAGCCCTGTCAGATGTTGTCCCACTCCATATAAAGCAAGACATCTCTTCTCCGCAGTCTTTAAATATTCTTCTTGTGCAATTATTTGTGCAAGTGAAAATTAATCATTCAAATGTCCTTGGAAAGCAAATACAAGAAGGAGCTGGAGCATGGCCGAAATTGCCATTTAAATGCTTTTAAATTGAAGAAGCTACTGGCAGATAGTATTTTGGAGTATGTGCCATTCTTTAACAATACTGCACACAAAAGTCCATCAAGTATAGCGAGAGGCAATTTCTGGCTGGGAAAAGATAAGTTTTGGCACTTCAATTGCTTTTCAAGCTACCGAGTCATTGAAATACACATTGCCACTCAATGCACAAACAGTAGTCCTATGGGAAATGTCATTGAAAGCTATTTTGCAATGTCTTTTAAGCAGAAAATCGGTCTTATTTAGCCAAGTATTGCATAGGCTAAACTACTTTTCCTCAGATGGAGCTCTGTTTCTGCAGTCACGGATATTTTAATTTTTTTTTTCCTCTCTTAAACGTTCATTGGTGTAAGATCCTGTACAGAGGGGTATGCAGGGGACACTTCACTGGCCTTGTGCTGTATGATGCCCACAAAAGACTCTGCTAGCTAATTTGGGAGTTGCAAGGGAGCGTCACTCAAATGAGAAGATACAAAAGCTAATGGGGGGATTTAGAGGCAATACAGTGAGTAGAGCTCAGAGCCTTGTAAGAAATGCTCACTTTGCACCTCATCCATGGAGAAACCTAAAAGCATGCCAAGATACCTTACGCTGATATTGCCTGGTTGTGATTTTTTTCAGCTCTATGGCTATTGTTACCAAGATAGCAATGACATCCCAGACACGCTGACGACCATCACTGAACTAGGCTCGCCTTTAGAGATGATTCAGCTTTTACAAACTTCCTGGGAAGACAGATTTCGAGTGAGTAACAACTGTTGTAAAAGGACTTTTAAGAGAGCGATGAATACAAAATAACATCAAGCATGAAACAGTGGTTGCATACTATGCAGTGCAATTCACATTTATTAAATGTTTGCTTTGGTTATGATTGCATCTTAGTGTAGAAACAACATTTAGCACTCCCTTTCTGCAGTGTTTAAGATACTGTGCTATTTTGTCTGTCGATGTTATCTAATTGTAGMTGGTTATATGCTTTTTTCATGTTATCTTTAAACATTTCTTACTTGCTAAAGCTCGAGGCCCAGGATTTTTGGCGTTGAGCATTGTGCTCTGCAACTGGGATTTAAACAATAGAAGGATGTTACATTTCTCTCCTGATCCTTATCATAGGTTGGTTTTATAATTGTTTTCTACTGCTTCCTGCTCTGTTTGTCTTTTACTGAGGGAAGAGTGAAATAAATGTACACAAATCTCAAACCCGGTTGTCCACCGTGTTGGCAATTTACCAGGAGCACAAAGGTCACACTTAATTTGTCCAAAACGAAGCCAGGCTGCAGCAATGCTTTGATCAAGACAGCGCTGTCTCGCTCAGTGTATATTGGGATGTGTCGTCGGCTGAGGTTAACTCCCTAAGACGTTGCAAGGCAGCAGCAGTCTTCATCTAAARCACTTTGGATTGCATGGCTGCATCTGCACCAGAAAACTAAAAGTGCGCCTGACTGATCTCGGAGACGAACCAGCAAGGTGCAGCCCACATCTGTACTATTGAATTCGTGCACCCTCCGAAGGCCGGGTGCCTGCACGCAGGATGCCCGTCAGAAATGGCCCCTGGGCCGTGCTGCCTTCTGGATCACGTCTGGGGACTGCGCGGGAGAGCAGCCGTGGTCCCGGTCAGACCCGGGCCAGAAACAGTGCTAGCACGTGCGCATGTGGGATTAAGTTTCTGTGCCCAGGAACGTTCCCTGGCAGAGTTTATTTTACTAATATAGATGGAGCAAGCGTGTTCCCTGCGCTAAGCTTCAGCTCCCTTCTCCTGAAAGAAGTATGGTCTTAATAGGTGGTAGAGGTGCTCATCACGGCTCCCAAAATACAGGACCTGTCGTCGGCTCGTCTGATCCAGGGACTGCAAATAATGGACTGTGATGGCAACTACATACAAAGTAAATGACCAAGAGATATGTTAGATTATGGGTAATAAACAGGGAAGTTTCCTTCCAGCATGGGTATTTTTGAGTGAGCAATTGCAAAGGGAGATGAAGGAGAATTAGATGAAGGTGCTGAGCTGATTCACAGAGGTGGAATTACAGATGAAACATTCCTGTGACCGCTGTAATGACGTCTTAGATAATGTCATGCTCATTAGCTTGTCTAGGACGCAAGTAATGCAGAGAAGAAGGAGGAAATAAAACCATGTCTTCTTGATACGTGAGACTTGTTTGTGGTCCAGTCCTGAAAACGGCTGCATAAATATTTGACCTCATTCCTACAAGTAATTTCCTTGTGTTGAAGGACTCGGCAGTAAGCTTGCTCCCCAGATCAGCACCTCTGCGCTCAGCAGAGGTGTGTGATACTGAGCAAAGCCTTCATCTGTGTGCTTAAAGCTTGTCGTGCGGGGGCATTTGCAGTCCCGGCCTGGCAGCAGGTACACAGGGCAGCYGCGCATCGGGGCTCAGCCTGGTCACAGAGGCTGCCAGTGCAGGAGCAGGGGCTTTTTGGCGTTTGAGAAAAGGCAATGATTTCCGATGACAACCTGTGTTTTCATTCAAGCTAAATTCTGGGTTGATTGGCAGTTGAAGATACGTGTATTATAGGTTAGTTTGGGCTGGATGTGCCTTTTATATACAGCGTACTGCGGGATGGCACGTACGTGAATCCTGTGTCCTTCCAGAGGGAGGAAAGGGTGGTCAAGTCTGGCGTCCCATAACCAGGCCTGTGTTCATCTACACCTACAGGCATCTGCATATGAACTGCAGTATCCTGCAAGTAGGATAAAAATGTTCTAGTCTGGTCAAGCAGGAGAATGATTATAGAAGCGTGAGATAGTCCTAATGTCCCACAGGTGAAGGGTCTGTGAGGGATAACTTCAGACATGCTCAGCTTTCTTATGAAGGATGCATTTAGGTGCTCCCCTGAATACACCGTTTATGCCCCGAGACTGAATTTGGATTTGACTACTTCAACGCACATGGCCTTAACAGTGTGTTTTAACAGAAAACAAAGATTATATATAAACAATAAAAAGCTTGCTAGACTGAATAAGACCTGTTATTAATTTAATATATAGAATAAAAATTCCAGTGTTTAACTGCATTCATATTAATGCTACGTTTGCATTAGTATGTTACATAGTGGACTCTAAAGGAATGCACGAATTGAAAACTATATTTTGGTAAGGGGGCTGAGTTCAACGTTCATCGAGTTTGCTGTCTAGTAAGAGCTACTCACATTTCTAACGTGCAGTTGAAAAGAATAGCATCAGCACAGAGCTCCCACCCCAGCCTCAAAGTGGCATGTGAGGGTCCACCAAGGTAGACCCACCAAGGTAGACGGATATATATGCTTACCCTCAGGCACAGTGAAGAGTTACAGAGGAGCTGTGGAGCTCCTCTTTCTGGGAATTTGCTTCCTTCTCCCCTGGAAAAAGGCAAACATAAGAGGAGTCAGTGGAAAAAAATTATAAAAGCAGTCAAAAGGCGGGATCAGTACGGAGGCAATACAGACACCGTCTGCAGTTGGAGCTCCAGGCACGGGCGCAGGGCAGTCCGGCCAAAACTTCCAGACCTGGAGTTTGTAAAAGAGCAGAATCAGGCTGCGTGGTCAAGGCCTGTGCGTAATATGTTATTAAAAGTTAATGCTTTTGTTTCTATTAAAAATAAGAATAGCAACAATGAGCCCTGCTTCAAGAATAGTGTGGGAAAGCACTGGTAAAGAAGCTTATTTTTGTTTCAAGTCTCTAAGGGTTTTACAATCAACTATGTTAATCCTTTGAAAAATACCTTAGTTGCAACATTCAGTTTTGAGGATAAGTTATAATGCTTATATTAAGTCATATATTTAGGAATGTATCTTCAGCTAAAGTGGTTTCATTTATATACTTTGTAGTGAGAAAATAATGCAAGGTACGCACGTTTTTGCATTTCAGATATGTCTCAGCTTAGTTCGGCTTCTGCATTATTTGGCTCATTCTCCTCTTGGCTCCGTGACATTACTGGATTTTCGCCCTCGGCAGTTTGTGATCGTGGATGGGGAGCTGAAGGTGACGGATCTGGACGATGCCAGCATCGAGGAGAGCTCTTGCACCAGTAACAGCGACTGCTTTATGGAATTCCCCGCGAGGAACTTCACCCTGCCCTGTTCGGTTGAGGGACGGTGTCAGAGTATGAACGAAAAGAGGAATCTCTACAACGCCTACAGGTACATGATCGGATAAGGTAAAAGAGAATTAAGAGTGGGCCAAAAGTCTCCAGCATCCTCTAGAGTTATTCACATCAGCGAGCACGTATTGTCTCAGAACCGTTACCCAAGAGTAAGTCAAGCCATGAATAATTGCTTCATTTGTGAAAATACATAGCATTTATAACTTTGGAAATGTTTTGCATACTTTGAGTGTGATTCATCACTTTTAGTCTAATTTTACGTTGGTTTCATTCCACTGAATTCTTCATACAAGTAGAGATTTTCATAGGAGTGAAACAGAGGTGCCTGTGGAGATGGGGGCCCATTAGCTCTGTGGTGAGATGATTCAGGCAGCTCTTCTTTGGTGTGAGTTAAGAGGGGTCATCACATGTTCTCCACCACCAGCTGAGGAAAGGGCTGGCTTCAGAGGCAGAGTTAGAGCTCAGCTCTTATCCTGCGCTCCGGCTCAGTGCTCCCTGCCTCACCGGAGCCTGCCTCGGCCGGGTGATAACAGTCCCTGGTGCAGCCACGGGGCCAACGAGACCCTCAGTTGCTGATGGTCTGGGGTGTAATCCCAAACCTTTGAAAGCAAGGGGTGCCCCCTTTTGCCCCCCTCCCCTCTGCCCGCAGCCCCTGGTCTCTGCGTGGGCAGACGCTGGGAGACTCGCTCCCAGTGCTGCTCCCGCTCCGTGGCAGCTCCATGCCCGTGACAGGGAACGCGTAGGTGACGGGTCATGCTGGACCAGTCAGCCACGCTGAAGAAAGCGTTCAGCTGATGCGCCCGTCTTCCGAATTTGATTTTAAGAGTTTGTCCAAATTTACAGTGGAGTCCTCCTGGACGATGGCTTTGTGTTTGTGGTGTCAGCTCTCCCCCGTCGGCCATTGCTCCCCTCGGAGGGCTGTGCGAGATGCTGGGGGAGCCATGTCGCTGCTTTCCGGGGGGCCGGTAGCCGATGCTCAGTGCCGTGCTCCTCCTGCCGCCGCTCCGGCTGACGGGCGCTGCTGGGGCAGGCAGCCGCCTTGTCTGATCCAGATAGGAGGATGGAGGATCTCAAAGCAATGCCATAATAGTGTGCTCATTTCTTAGACTTCCCTTTCAAGTATCATGCCATTCACTGCCTGCCAGACCACAGCGAGGAGAGGCTGCTCCAAAGAGAGTCTTCTGCTTTGGTCCCAGGGCGCTCACCAGCATGTGTATTGCATTAGCTGACCACACTGAAATGGGCTGCACCACATGACAGCCATCTGCAGTTGTGCAGTGCAGTTTTTAGTGTGTCCTGCAAAATTTTCCGTTTCTATTTGCTTGGCTTAAAGATCCTGCTTAGCTTGCTAGCTTTTGATTAAGACTGTTTTACTGGTCTGGCTAAGAAACCTTTAATAGGCACCCATCCGTCTTGGTCGTAAGTGGGGATATGTCTGTGGTGTGGTGGGCTTGCGGCAGGTTGCTGGTCTCGCTGAAGGCAGCAGTCTTTTTCTATTACAGTTCTTAATATTGCCTTGGAACCGCGCACCAGCGTGTAACGCACGCACAGTGCCCCAGTGTTTTCCGCCCCTGCTTTTGCTTGGTTCGATAGAGACAGTGGGGTTTTGTTCAACAGCAAATCCATGCTATAGTAGGCTGCGACCACCCATGCTAGGGCATTAGCAACAAACTCTGTGCACTTGTCTTGGAAGGCTAAATCTTCAGTTCGTTAGGTATAGGCTACTAAATTTCATCTTTTCATGGATGCACTCTGTTGCTGTAGGGTTAGAGCTTGCCCTCAGTAAAGGGTTGCTGGTGCTGTGAGGTAGAAGTCAAAAGCAGCAATATGTCGAACAGTGCATAAACCCCTTGTAATTTTAAAATATAGCAGGCCCTAGCCTTGAAAGTGTAATTAGCCTATCTAGCTGGTTTCTTTATGAGGTAAATAATTAAAGGAGAGAAAACATTTTGGAAAAAACTCTGCTATGCAAGAACTGGCCCATCTTGACTTTCAGATCGTTACCTTCTGTCACAAATGTGTCTCTATGGGTTTTCCTCCAAATGTTTGGAGGAACGATTTTCAAAGCACTGGACAGTTTTAAAAGTAAGGATAATTAATATTTTGAACTATTAACCAATGGCTGAGACGAATTCTCCATCACTGACAATTCGTAAATTAAGATCAGATAGTTCTCAAAAAGGAAAAAGAAAGGGAAAAAAAGGCTGTAGGAACAAATGTAAAAGGATCTGACAATCTGGGTTATGCAGATCACAAGGGATGCCACTGGCCCTGCAATCGATGAATAACAAATGTTCCTGCAATTAAGTTGTGCAGGTGCCAGTGTCTCTACATGTCAGAATTTCACATGTGGGTGTTCGCATTAGAACAAGTCGTATATTTCTATAGCCACGCAAAACCAATAACCTCCGTGACTCGCATCCATCCAGTGTTTAGCAAAGTAAATGACAGCTACTGAATTTTTGCAAAGAACTATTCACAATCACTCGGACTCTTCTGTATAGATAATCTCTAAACAAAAAAAGTGAGGTAAAATTTACCAGACAAATTATTCATTACAAATGTTATGCTGCTTTTTAGATTTCTGTATGTATTTCTATTGGCTGTTTCATACTCATCGCTAAGAAAGAAAACCTACCTGGGGATAATCCCGCCTGGGAAACTCATAAATACTATTTTTGTAAGGGATGAAAAAGGGAGTTAAAATCTCAAGGAAATATTCATTGTGTAAGTGGAATATGTCAGCTCAATAATACCTGTGTATATGATCAATTTTTGCTATCAGTAAGTTCATTTTTTTATTTGTGCTTATGTGAGACGTCTGCTAGTCTCCCTCCTGAGCATGAGTCACTGGAGGTTTCTGTTTGACAATGTGGTCTCTGTATAGGAAAAAGCATTTACTTTGCTTTGCAGGTTAGATGTAAAGCAGGGCAATTTCCCAATTGTGTTCCTGTTCTGCTCATTACCTAATATTTATGTCTGATAGTTCTGTTTATATTGTCAGATCCTGAACTGTCCATCTCCATCTTAGGTTGCTATGACATTGAGTTTGCAGTGGGTAGTAATATTGGCAGAGTAATAGAAATTTAAAGGAACAATGTGAAAATTCAGTGTACTTCAAGTGATGGTAAAGGGATATTGTCTTTTCTTTTGTAATTAAAAATGTTAAAACAGAGAATATACATCCATCAATGCATATCTACATGAATGCATCTTGAATTTAGACAAATGGTGAGAACAGAGAAGACATTCTGAATTGCAGTGGCATTAAAACAATAGAAGAAGGCTTTCTCCTGGCAATTCATTTGAAAGTCTGTAGAAAATAATAGTCAATTATTTGAAATGAGCAGAAATTTGATTTATGCACTTTCAAGGTTTGGAAAAAACCCCAAGACTTCTGGGTTGATGGCATCCCTTCAGTTCGTTGAAGTGCAGACAGCTTGCAAATAGTCACAATCCACGAGGTTTCATAGCAAATATCTGTATTAATGGAACATTTACACGTAGTTACAAGGCAGCCTTGTATATAACAGCRTGGTCTAGGTATGCCAGACAGCTGTGTGAATAGTCTCAGCTATGTATTTATTTGACTATAGAATATGATTATATTTCCTGAAGAGGTCAGTGGCTTATAAGCAATAGGARTGTTATTCCTTATGTTGTTCAGTAGTTACCAGATTTGTAAATTCTTTTTTTTAATTTTTCAATATGGGTTACTTTTCCTTTGCAGGTTTTTTTTTACGTATCTTCTTCCACACAGTGCTCCATCCTCGCTAAGACCATTACTGGATAAGATAGTCAATGCAACAGGTAATCGCAATAAACATGGTAATGCCAAGTATTTCCTTTTTTAGTGTGACTATCACATTTGGGATGTGGGGKATGCTGCTTTTATGTTCACTGCAATACTTCACTGGGGTGAACTGCATCAGAATGCAATTCCTTGTGGGATCTGGAGGAGCCCCTGTCTCTGGCAAGGGGAATTTTAATGATAAAAACAGGATACTTCCCCATTGCCAATGGTACCAGTGGTGCTTCTGTACCTCAGAAGCCAGAGGCAAGTGACATTACCATAGATCTTTACTAATTACCAAGGTAGTGTCTTTGGGACAGGAGTAGTTGCATGTGCCTGTAAACCTGCTGTGAGGGTTTTCGGCGCGTTGTTCTAGGGGTTTTATACCTTGTACTCTGTGTATTCAACGGGGAAGTTCATGATGCTGGGCTATAGCTAATTAACAAGCAAAGCCTTTGGAGTTCCCCGTATTGGCTAAAGTTCGTCCCTCGTGGGGAGCTCACTGCAATGTTTTCTGCCCGCAGGCCTGGGGTTCCCAGCTGGACGAGCCAGCCTTTGGCATGCCTGGCTCATGTCAGGTATGAAACCCAATTTGTAGTAACTCATGGACTTCATGTCCCCATCACAACGCCACGGCAGAGCAGGGCACCGCTGGGCTCTGATGCTTAGGGCTTCATTCGAATGCAACCTCGTTTTGTCCTGTGCAGGTTGCTTCTCATCTAACTCATTCTTTTTCTGTGCTTTTAAAGGAGAACTTCACTGGGGAATAGATGAGACGGCTGCTCAGCTAGAGAGAGTTTTGAATCTCTATAAGAGTGGAGAGTACCTACAGAACACGACCCGGATGCCAAAAGCTGGTAAAGTAGTCTTTCTCAAAACTTAAAATCAGAGACTCTGCTTTGTGTTTTATTTGACGTTTGAAAGGGCAAATGTGCAGAAAATGGGGCTCAATGGCCCTTGAGATCATGCACATGATAATCTGTTGTCTGCTTTTTGCTGCCTGGGTGCCTTCCGAAGCCCTTCTCACTAAGTGAGGTAGCTGGACATCCATAGGTGTGAGCAGGCTGTAATGGGGATAAGRAAATCCAATGGAGTGTTGCTCTCCATAGCAGATCTGCGGAAAATGTTTTTCATCATGTTCACACGCTTCTCTGCTGTTGGAGTATCAGAACCTCCCCAAATACGAGCTGGGGGGAATCTAATCAAGATGCCGTAACCCTCCATGGATTTCYTGGGACTTACAGGAATTTCTTGCTACGTAAGCACTTGTGGATTGGAAGAATAAAATTTTTGCTTGCTTTGCAAGAGAAAAATAATGTGTCCCTCAGCTTCTGGTAGCAACAGCATAAAAAAGAAAAAAAAGGAGAGGATGAAAACGAAGCTGCATAATAGTATCTTTTTCATAAAATCTCTGCAGCACCACAGGTATGTAAAATGCTATTCAAGCAGCTATGATACGGAGGGATGCATATTCTTCCCAGAAGGATAGCTTGTGGAATTATGCACGTCAAAAAAGGTTATGTTTGATGGAAATGACTGTTAGACTAGTCTTAACAATTGAAAAAGCTGTTTTGCAAATTATTTTTGTGTACATACAATATTCATGTCAAACCATCAACATAATTGACTGCAAGTTGATAGGAAAATTATGGCTTTGCTGCAAAAGCTCAGTAAAGAGGGAAAGATGGGTTCTAAATGAAGATGAATGCTGGCACAGAGGGTTTGAAAAGTTCAGTGAAGCATTTGCTCTGTGAAGGAGACACAGGAGCCAAATTCATTCCTGTCGTAGCGCTGTTAACCTCAAAGGGCCATGACACCAAGGATGAATTTGACCCACTTATCAGAATAATTCAATATTTATTTTGTTGTAAAATTGGCAGGAAAATTGTTGCAGGTGTTCATTTAACTTTCTAATTTTCAGCTTTTCATCACAATCTGTGCTGAGTGAGGCCTGTCAACACAGCAAAATTATTTTCAGCAGTACAATCAATAGTACAAACACGTCCTTTGTTGAAGAAGTGCCAGGAGGGCTGAAGTTTTTCTGTGATGCTGGTTGATTCCAGATTTAACTGCCGTATCAGGACAAGATGAAGTTTTGAATTTGAGAGGGCTGTCATGTTTATAAAGAATCTCAGGGATTGAAGCTTAGGACAGCGGTAGTAAATGTAACAGTGCAGGTTTCTACTAATATGGAGCAGAGCTCCATGTGTATTTGGCTACTGTAATAATTACACATTTTTGTGTTAGTTTAATTCCATAGAGTCCTGGATAATGTAACGCAGAATCCGCTACCCGTGTTCACAGTTAGTAACGCCCTTCTGTGCAAAGAACCCTTTTTATTTGTAGGACACTGCCYATGGACTTAGGCACTCTACAGTGTGAGCAAAGATGTTGAAAATCCGTAGATGCTTTGTGTGACATATTTGGTCAGTCTAYGTTAAAGACCGTGAGTGTAATATTGAATTCCTTGATAGGAAAATGTTCTCAACCAATGGCAAGCCTGAGGAATCAGGCATCTTAGTGGAAATTACACTTGAGATGTGTTTTCAGACTTAGCTGCCATGCCTTTAAGATGTGCAGGCCTGTTTCTTGTTTGTTCTAAGGCTACTTTAACCAAACAGAAAAGGGGTTGTAATTTATTTCTATTTTAAGGCTCCCTTGCCTTGCCAGAAAAGTATGAAGAAGTTATATCGTGAGGGTGAAAATACGCCTACCTACTCATTCGTATCACTTTTATTCTGAACACATTTCCTTCCTCAACCAGTATTTGATTGGTAATACCATGCTAGAATTATTTTTTAATATTCTCAGTCCAGAGATTATGGAATTAGAAATTATTAATTAGAAATTATCCAGAGATTATGGAATGAGAAATTCTCCTGTGGTACGGTGAAGTTGCAGGAGAGGGTGACAGTGGTGCTGGAAAGGACTGGTATCCAAGTGATCAACCTCTTCCCACTGGCAGGACGTTCCCAGCTGAGCTGGCGTCCTGACCAGTGAAACCAGGGCTGAAACGCTGAGCAGATCGAACAATTTGTGTAACTGCTGGTGGGTGGTGGAGGGAGAGATGGGTGTGAAAAGGGACAACTATGATACTTTCCCAAGCTGTCAGCTGAGGTCTTGCTTTGGCCCTATTTGAGGTCTAGGAGGACGCAGTATTGCTCTCTGAAAGCAAAGAAAAAATATTTTTAAGATTGTTGGATTTTTAAAAAACTTTTCTGCCTTGCTCTACAGCATAATGAAAGTTCAAGGAGAGTGTTTTCCAACCCAGTGCTAGGTTAAGATAAAACTAGAGATGATGGTTTGGTTCTGARGCCGGATTGGAGTTAATCAGAGCTTTGCATTCATGCGCCTTTGTGCCAAGATCGGGCGGGCACAAGTTCGCATCGATTTTGCTCCAGATGATGGAAGTCCCACAAGGTGACTGGCTCCCAAGATTTTTGCTCTCTCAAGCAGTAGAAATGACAAGAATTAAGGATGCCAGTCTCCTCTAGCATCTAAAGGGTTGTGACAAAATAAGGCCTTGCTGGTGTATGATCTCTTTTGAAATCCTAAAAGCAGAACTGGAGGAGAATTCAGATCCCAAGAGTTGCAAGATTTTGTTTTGGTTTGGTTTTCTGGGAAAAGAAACTGCAGAAGGTTCAGATAACAGTGCTTCAGAATTTGTCTTGAGTCTAAATGCTTTGAATTATCCGTTGTCTTGGATAGAGCATTGTAAATTCGTACTAGGAAAGAAGAGATCATGATCTTGGGCAAGTGATCTAAGGCCGTAACTAAAACATAAACTTTGAGGAAACAGTCTGTTATCTATTTGAACCTATGTTTTTGAAAGGAAGACCTCCTCCTATGAACACCATGAAGTGAGAAAGGCGATATTGATAATCAGTAGGGAAGTGACATGAAGAAAGTTCTTGTCAACCCTAGTGTTCCCATAAATAAAGTTTAACAAGATGACATAGTCATATTACAGAAGGTCTTGGATATTAAGCTTTCACTGTGCTTCAGTTGTAAAAGATTTTATAGTGCTGTAAATTATATTATGCTCTGGACTTTGCTTTAGTATCTTAGAAACAGAGTAGAGGCGCGGGAGACATTCGATAGCTATGTATGCGTTCTGTAATCATAAATCACACTACTGTTAATGTTGATACAGGAACATTACAGTGTTTAAAACAACACCATGAGCAAATACTTTTATATTCCATTGACTGTTGGTCTCTCTTGCTGGAATCCAGAAGAATGTGAATTCAAACAGGAACCATGTATTTTTTCTGACATATGTTATCTAAAAATTATTAAATCGTTCCATTAATTATCCAGATTAAGAAGACTATAAAAAAATCTACTGATGTTCTTCAGTAAAGTCCTGCCCCAGTATCAACATTTCTATTACTTCAATCAAGTGACACTGATTTGTACCAACTGGGTGTCTGGCCCTTGAGCTAAGCCCCAGTCCTTCAGTTAACTCAGAATTTACTCAGAAATGCGTGAAATCAGCTAACACTAGTAAATCCGATAGCCTTGTTATTCATTAAAGCTAATAGATGACCCATTATTAGGCCTGAGGGTGTGCAAGCCCACAGAAAGGCATAATTAGCTGCTGCTGTTAGTGGAAAGTACATTCTCAGTGCTAAAAAAGCTGGAAGGCTGGACATAAAGCAAAGACACTTCATGTTTTCCTTTGTCTTAAGACAATTTGGCAGGATTATGCTGTATGTAAACATTTACAGTACAACAGTGTTTTGAAAAAATACTCTGCAGGGTCACTATAGCAACCTGCTTAGGAAATTGTAAATCCACCCAAGAATTACTGAAATCGAGGTGGGGGGGAGGGATGTTTGTGCACATGTGTATGTGCGACAGAGAAATTTTGCAAGGTTGCTGGAATATTGTTTGAGGCAGTTTGTATATCCTACGGCGGGCCACAATGCGAAGGCCAAAAGGATGCTGCTGAAGGCACTTGAAGGCTCAGCCGGGAACATACTGCAGCCCCATCCTTGCAGCCCAGATTCCTGCTTTATCTGGCACTTGTGCCTTTGGTGTTTCTTTCCCAGGGAGGTCGAGGCTGCTTTCTGGCCAGCTGAGGGGGAAAGGGGCACCGGGCTGCAAGCGCGGGCAGAAAGTCTCCCTCTACGCCCTGCCTCGCAGAGGGGGCTTTCGCATCAGCAGCCGGGCAATGCCAGCACACAGAGGAATACAGGAGCAGGTTCCTTTGCACCCATACGGCACTGGAAGTACGGTGGGGCTGTATAGTGACTGGTTGGTTGTGGCTCACATGTATCTCCACCATCGTGCAAACCATATGCCCTATTCACTGAGCAACGTGCTCTGTTGCCGCTAAACTTCTCTAGGTCCAACTTGGCAGCRTACAGCAAAATGCTTTCTGCTGATGGATTAGGTCCTCAGCTCCTTTCAAGAACACTAAAGAAGCCACCRAGTGTCTTCTACAAATCCTGTAGGCATCTGTCTTTAAGCTTAAATACCCCGCACACATGACCCTAGACACCTTTTGTCTCGTCCGTCATCAGCATCATGGTTTTTATGAGCGAGTGGGCCAGATGCAGCTTACAAGCATCTGTGGCACTAGTTCGGGCTAGTTGCCTTCAGTAAATCGGTGTGTGCCGCAGAGGTGGCCGGGGGTGCAGAGCAGCTCCACAGCCCGGTGAGCGGCCCTGGGACGTGGGGCGTGAGGCAGGAAAAACCCTCCAGCTGTGTCATGTTAACGGGAATAAAATGTAAGGGAACATGTCGTTCTTCTCCTTATTTACTTGTGTTTCGGTGACAGCCTGCATGCCGATTTAAATATGTCTCTACTGTAAGCACAATAGAAGCATATAAAAAGAGGCAAGCCTTACTTCGCTTCCAGCCTGCACGCGGGAAACAGCCAAAGGACGGAAATACTCACCAGGGAAGCAGGGCTATCTCCCAGTCTGACGGCAAACCCGTGTCCTGCCAGGCCTGTCTGTCCTTCCAGACAGTTGGGATTCGTCAGAAATGATTGAAAGCAGAGACGCGCGGGATACGCCTAGCATGTCATTTTCTCAGACATACCAAAAAATAGCTTTCTGTAGTGCAACTGCGCAAATGGCTTTGCGAGGCTCATTGTCAGAAGCATGTTTAAATGTGAGGTATTGAAGCGTGAGGAAAATTTCGGCATAAAATGAAGCGTACTAGAAACGTAAGTGTATTATTGTCTTTTTAGGATCCGATTCTGTTCTCCGTAAGCTCCCTGGGAATCGGTGGGGACTGTTTGTAGAGCAAAACRCTCCTCAATACCACTTTTTGCTGAGATTGGCAAGATCAGGCTCTTTCTGCTTACTCGTAAGCAAAGCAATTAAAAGCAAATCCAGAGCCGACTGCCAGTGTTCCTTGCGAGAGCGGAGGAGAAGAGGAGGGAGGAAAAGGAGCAACATGATTTCTCTCTCAAGGATGAACGTTACTGCGTCTCTGTCATTGACCCTTGGTGTATTGGCAGGTGATAACTAGAAAAGAGAACTGGGCAAATTTCCAACGAGTAGCTGTAGTTGGTAGTAAAAATGCAATCTGGCTGCTGTAGCTGAAATAAATGGTCATTAGGACTGATTAAAGTCAGATTTAGGGTGATTCAAACAAGCTAAAAGGGGGAAACCACAGGCGGTTTCACATAGTTTATTATATACTTGTGGAGTTATTTATATGATTCAGTCTAGCACAGTGAAAATGAGTATGTTTATAGATTGTAGTCGGCTTTGGGACAACGCAGGTGATTTTTGATGGAAAAAATTTAGAGTAAGATTTTAAAGCATTGACTTCCTTTTGTAGCTCTTGCCCTGGTCAGTGATGCTGCAGGTTGCTTTTAAAGATGCCTCTTACCTGTCACGAGAAGATGCTCATTTGGAAAATCGCTGTGGCTGCTGTGGGGGCTGGCTAGCACTTTAAGAAACTTCTAAGAAGATTTTGACCTGGTTGAAACAGCATATTTTGATTGACCAGAGCAAACTTGTAAAAATATTTTAAAACTATTAAAAATATCGCAAAACAAAACTTTTGAGGATTGCCCAGATTCAGCATAGCAAGATATTTTGAAGTTTCAAAATGTTTACAGGGCAGGAAAGATGTTTCCTAGTAGGATTTATTTGTATAACTGTGAGCAGCAAATCAGCTCCCATATGTTAAGCTGGTGTAAATCTCTCGTAAGTGACATCAAGGTCAGGCTTACTGCATTACATTTATTTGCTTCAATCCTCTACAAAATCAGTAGATGGAGAAAAGGATTCTTTTCCTGTTGTGATACCGGCAGGAGCATCCTGCGTTTCTCTGATCTATTCCTTGCCATTACCTTGATAGACTTTATGTACTCTGTGTCAAGCTATGTGTATGTACGCAAAAGTGTAAATTTATGGCTGCATTTATAGTATTAGGCAAGTATTTATTGGTTTTAAACACCATTAGTCTGGAAATCGACCAGAACTTTGACCTTTTTATGATGTGATTTACTGCCGTGAGCCTTCAAATTCCATGGACTCCATTTAAGCAAGTTTCAGGTCTTGGCAGGACAAAAACCTGAGCTGGAGCTGTCTTTAAACCAGTGGAGTATTGCTTAATTGAGCAAGTAACTGCACTGTAGTGACCAAGATGATCATTTAAAGGTGTAGGGGGAGCCCAGCTCTCCTGCAGGCTGGGGCTAATGTCATTGCCGGGGCACATCTCGATGGAGGGGCATCCTTCAGGAGCGTCCTTCTGGTTCATGCTAGAGGAGTGCATTTCTTCACAACTCGTGAAATAAGGGCTAAAGGGTCAGCTCCCTAATTTGTCGCTGTGTAAACAAGAGATTCCAGGGATATTTGCCTTCACTGTGCAAACGGGGAAGGCAGCTTCCTTGCTCTGCTCGAGATAAAGTGTGTTTTGGAGAGAAACGCAGTTTCCTCAGACCAGCGCTTGGTTGGTGTTGCAATGAGTTTCTGATCAGTTCTGACTGTAATAGTTTAAGAGGAGATCCCGTGTTGGCTTCCCGGGCTGGTGGGAGCACCTGGCTGGTTTGGGAGCATGAGCCAGAGTGCAGGGCTGTTGTGTGTCCCACTCTGCTCCTTGTGGCTGCCTTCCCATTGGGATGCTCCTGAGGGAAGGCGCTCCTGGGCAGCCATYCCTGTTGCCTGCCACGCAAGCGGGGAGAGGAGCCGCCTTCCTGCCTTTCCCTCTCGCTGCGTCCCACTCCCCTCCCCGCAGGCAGCGTAGGCAGGAGGCTCAGATCCCCAAACTGCAGGCATTCAGCCATCTGTGCCAGTTCAGGGGAGCTGCCAGAAGCTGCCTTTGTGGAGCCCGTGTGACTCTGTGCTTTCACTTAGACTCCAGTGGCTGTATTTTCACCTGTCCGGCGCTTGATGATCTCCCAGCCAAGGAAAATGCTCTTTGCATGTGGGTTGTGCTGCTGTGTACCTGTTAGCTACCCTGTTCCCATGAGTCGCTGCAGGTGGTGGTGGCTTCCCTTGTGTAGAGAAGCAGCAAGGACAGCAGGGACAGCCACAGGACTCTCCTGCATGGTGAGACCACCCTAAGTACTGGCATGGAGGTTTCCATCCTCTCTTGCACCCGCAAGCCAGGACCTCACCATCACCATCGCAGTTACTGCTGGCCCAACTCCGTTGATTAATGTGTCCAAGCTGCCCAAATGATTTACCAGGCCAGTCGCCTTGAAAAAGTCAATGGAAAGGGAGAACTTTATCTCCTACCTCTGACAGAGCCTCAGGTCACATAAATCACTGCTGCCCTTTTGAAATCTGTTTACGTCACCGAGAGCCTAACCCCTGACAGCTGTACCGGGAACAGTGTTGAGAAGAAAGAAGGTGCTATAGGCTTATTAAGAGGCATATCTGTGCGCAGAAGAGTTTAAAAATTGAATGATGATTCAAAATAAGGGTCTTTCAGATGGGCTCCTGCCTTGCATGGAGAAAAATACATGACGTGACGTGGGGCTGCTCTGCTTAGTGCCCTGATGGCGTGCCCAGGGATGCTGCAGCTCCCTCCCAGCTCCGGCACGGAGCCCAGCAGGCTCTGAGAGCGCCCGCGGGAAGGGCCGGGGCACGCTCCCTGCTGACACAGAGAATCGGGCAGATGCTTCATTTTCTGCTGCGGCAGCAAGTGCCATCATTCTGTGGACGTCCTCTGTGGCATGGGGTTTGGTGCAGTGCAGTGTTAGGTGGCACTTCTGTAGCCATGCAAAGAAAAGGTGTGAATAGTCACATTTTATATCCAGTCAACATGGCACGCACATTGATACAGGTAGTTGTATACGGTGTATATTGATTTTTTTGCRTTTCATTTGCACATATCATTTTACTGACCTTGGCTGTGAGGTACAAATCAATACTCAGCAGTTACCATACAGAGCTAAGAGAATATTATTCAGTTACATTCAATTATTGTTACACTGTACAGCTGATACAGAAATTTGAAAAAAAGGGACTTTACCTATCCAGCCAGCAGCAGTTTGATTTATGCTATGACTTTTCTTCAGAAGAAATACACATGGATTTTTGATGGAGTCATGACCATTTGTAATGTAAAACTGCATTTTTATTTTGGTTTTTTTTTCTTTGTCTGTGTGAGTCTGCATTTTCTGAATTAATGAAAACTTTTTTGCCTTTGATTTAAGTGAGACATGATCAGCTCTGATTTTGCTTCTTGTTTGTGAATGTTTCTTATGATACTTTCAATGAGCCAGGCTTAAAAAAAGAATGCGTTTACTGCATTTGTTTCCCACTATTTCAGACTGTGTGGTGTGAACGAGCACTTGTGGATGTGTACTTCTTTTCCCAGTTGAAATACTGGCAGTTTAGAGTAGTAGACGCACTCGCCTCTGACTCAGTGGTGTTCGTACAATGTGCTGCCTGAAATATTAGCAGGCTGAATCTGCAATGTCGGGCAGAAAATGCCTGAACCAAAGTGACTTAAGAATAGGCTGTGAGTCAGGGCCAGCAGCTCTGGTTTCCATAATAGATACAATTAGAAGAAATACAGAATGTTATTTATTTTTTTGACTAGAATGTAGGGGGGAGAGACGGGGGGGAACCATCAATTTGTGCGTCTGGAGGCTAAATAGAAATGTTTATAAATGATTAGTTGAATTTGCCGATGCATTCATTAGAGAAACCCCCGTCAGCGGCTGGGAAAGTGAGAGGAGCTGTGAACAGAGAACAAGAGGCAGCTCATAAAGGCAAGTGAGACTGAACGGCAGCCAAGGGAGAGGAGCAATCGGCAGGGCAGCGCGGAGGCGCTGGGTGAGGACCACGCTGACATGCTCCCACTACTTTTTTTTTTTTCTTCTCTTCAGAGGCCCATCAAGAGACTCCCCTTTTGTGCTAATCTGAGCAAGCAAAAAAAGTTTGCTTAATTAAAAGCCTGTCTTTTCTTCCTTCTCTAAAGGGGCCGGAGGAAAATAGCATGCTCTTCTGAGGGAGAGGGAGGGCTGGGAACGCCTGGTCAGGTCTCACCCCGACAATCCCGCTCACTGTTAAGAAGTAGGACAGTGAGTCAGTTCATTCAAGTGGATGCTGTTTATTCAATGGGACATTCTTCCTGTAAAACTCCTAATAAAACCAAAGCCTCTCCTACGCAGTGGGGAAGGGGAAAGGGTTTTGTGCACAGACTGTTTATTTACAGACGCTTTCTGGAAAAAAAGGTGAGAAGAAGAAAGGAGGAAAGGAAAAGGAAAGTAAGGTGCAGAGCTATAAACATGTTTGGGAGTAAACCGGGGCTGGTACAGTCTAGGCTGTCACCTTTTCCATCATATATCCCGCTCCTGAGCTGTTATAATAAACCTTGCCTGTTAAAAACAAGCAGTTTGCTAGAGCTTTCAAAACGATTGCTTTGCTGTGGTTGTTTGCAGAGTACAGACGGGTGCCTGAAGCTTTTATTCCTGATGAGAACTACAGATGCTGGCCATCTTACCATCATAAGGGCTGCCTCCTCTCCGTGTTTGATGTCAACGAAGCCATTGAAATCTGTGACAGCTACTCCCAGTGCAAAGCTTTCGTCTTAACTAACCAGACGACTTGGACGGGTAGGTCGCGGATGCTGCTGAGCAGAAACAGCATCCGGGTCACATATTCTGCCTGCTGTAAGTGTTTTAATACAGTTTGGGGAGCGTGCTGCGCCAGGCTGTGGGAGCCACCAGCCACAGCTAGAAGTTTCTGAAGCTCCAGCTGAGGTGGTTTGATTTTTGGTGGGGCTTCTCTTTGCCTGCTGTCAGGAGAGCAGGAACCTGCAGGCAGGCTCAAAGGAGCTGGCACCAGAGGACTATAGCACATGGACCATAGGTCTCCAAACCGTGGGGTGTGAAATTTTATTTTAAAACACAGCAGCGGAAACAACAAAGCCTGTGACCTGTTTCCACAGTTAAATGTGCAGGACATGGTCCAACATCTGGATTTAAATAAATCTTTCCAATCCATACGGTTGTTGTGGTTTGACACAAAACCAAACAGGTTCTCCCATGCATCTAGCTGGGACTTCCTGGCTGGTGTCAGAGATGCCCTGCTGCTGGTGGGAACACTGTGCTTCTAGCAGTAGGGCTTTGGCTAAAGGGCAGCGAGGAGGAGGGTTTAAAACCAGGTAGAAGTAGAAGTAGAAGTAGAAGTAGAAGTAGAAGTAGAAGTAGAAGTAGAACTTCCAGGGGAAAATCCCATTTGCTACCACAACTCATTTTCTTGTCTAACAGAATACACTTGTTGAAAAGAGAAATACATTTTCCAAAAGGTCTGTGGGCCTGGCAGTCCCCATGTGGTTCCCCTGAAGGCAGGCAGGCAGTGCGATTGACATCAAGCGGAGAATCGGCCCTGGCTCGCTRCTTCTGCACCAGACTTGTGCCTATTTCAGGGAACTCCAGAGCAATCTGAGAAACAAAAATGTTACAAGCCGCTGCTAAAAATCTCCGGTAGCTGCAGCTCTGGAGTGGCTGAGGGGTTCAAAGAGCTGAATGCCACAGCTGGCTCCCAACCCTGCACCCCTTCCCTGCATGCCCAGGGGAGCTGCGTGCCCCTGCCGCCCGCCCCGGCTGGCTCAGCTGGCAGTGTTCCCCTGGGCAGACTGCACCCCTTGAAGGGTAAAGAAAAAAGACATGTTTGTGTGTATAAGGTGCAATGGACCAAATCTGTGTTCTTTCGTAATCTTCCCCTGAGATAAACCCCCCTCCTGAAGTCAGGGTGAGTTTTTCTTCTGTGTGTTGTCTCAACACTTACAGGGCTGTTTCCCTGCCTGCCATTGCCATTTTCTGCTAGGGCCAGGTCGGCTCCCCTGCTCCTGTCTTTGAGAGGAAGAGTGGCTGATGCTAGCCACACCTTGGGAAAGCTGATTGAAGTCATCGCTCTGTCACAGACTTTAGTGTGGCAAGTTATTTAGGCTCTGAGGCTCAGCTTTTTGTCTGTACATCTGCGATCACGACATGTCTTAACCTTAAAGTCAAAATTTTCCCTGTGTGCAGTTGGATGCTTTAGTTGTGCTTAGCTGAGCAACATAAACACACACCAAAGCCAGGCCTATATACATGCCTAGCAGGTCCCCAGCTCTGAAAGCATCACAAACTAGTAGAAACTTCAGACAGTTCATACGTTTCAGAGTGTTTTAGGCAGTGCACTGCTACGGCTTTCTGCGTTTCTTGTGCTTCTGAGAGGTTCGAACAGAGACTTCCATGGAACCTAGAAAAAATCAATTTATATTAAGCTTGCCTGTGGCTAATTGGTGATTACTAGGTCATCATGTCAGACTATTTATAGTCAGACTATTGAAGTTAATGAATATACTAAAAAAGATATTACTACGGCACAGGGAAATTCATAGGAAGTTCAGAGTAGCTCCTGTCTCAGATTATAATATTAAAAGGAAATGAGACATATTAGCAATATTTCTAGTCTTATTTATCATTCCCTTTACCTTGTTGCTCCTGATGCATAAGCAGTTGAGTCCCTGAAATCTGCAGCATGGAAATTTGCTCAGTAGTTGAGGCATCCCATTTGCTGTGTGATACTTTTTAAGAAAATAGTGTTATGGGAGCCCCCTAGAGAGGCAGGCTGGGAGTAAATAGCATTTGATTTTCTGAAGTTCAGAGAGGGGGAAGGCCGAGGTTGAATAGCTGTGGAAAATCTCTGTGGCCTCTGCTCCAAGGAAAGGCAATGACAGTGCGGGTCCATGGGACGGCAGGTACTCATGGAGAGGCAGGGATGTGGGTAAGATGCCAGGTCAGTAAGCATGGGGAGATACAAGGACTGTGCTGCGGCTCCCACAAACACCGCTGAGTGAAACCTCACCAAATTCAGCCCCCGCTGGCCTCGGATGTCTATGTGGCAGTGCCTTACGCTGCCCAGGCTGTTAGCACTTGCTGGTGCTTCTTCTGTGAGGAGTAGAAACCTTGTTCCAACTTGTTTAAAACCCAGAGCTATGAAGTGATCAGCAAGAGCTATTTCAGAGAAAGTCATGTTTAACATACATTGCACTGATCAGTTATGCAAAGATTGAAGCGCACGAAGATGATTCTGCTCCTGTACAATCAAATGAATGCCCTGAACCCAAGCCTGTTTTTATCAGTGGGAGAGTCTTTAATACGTTTTTTAAAGATCATGTGAAATTTGTCTTAAAATCTTCAGACCGTTCCTTCATTTACTGTGTTAGCTGTGCACAGCCATGTCTTGACCATAATTAGATAGGAGTAAACAAACATACTGAAAGCAGGGGAGATGCAGTGTCATTTTAGACAAAAGCATTTCAGTTTTATACCGGGTGAAGTTAAGAAAGAGTTCAGTCTCGGGTTGCCTGAATAATGCATAGATTGAAGAAGAATATGAAGTGTCAGTATTTTAAAGTTTGCAACCTTTTGCTCTCACTTCTAATTAATTTTTTTTTCCTACCCCTGCCTTTTCCTATTYGGTGCAGGTCGGCAGCTTGTCTTCTTCAAGATGGCCTCAAATCATATCATGCCTGATCCTGACAAGATAACATACGTGAAGGTGACAGACTGACAGCTAAAGTGGCTCAGTCTGACGCGTGAGTGACAAGAGCTGTTTGTGTATAAATATAGGCAGCTGTTAGGTATAAGGCGGCTGCGGCCGGAGAGATAATTGCACTATTACTCATTCTAATCTATAGAGTGCTAAACAAAACTTTAAAGAAATAACCTGCATGACCAGGATGAATGTGCAATAAAACAACATTTTGAAAATGTGATTTTTTTAAAAACAAAGCAAAATACAAAATATGATACACTGTTAGGGTATAATTTTGGTTATAAATCAGCTGGCAGCTCTGGCTTTTCTAACCAAGGTTAGCATAATGTTTCTGACCTGTGCGTGTGTGCACAGGGATGAAAGTTGATCATTTCTATGGGAAGTCTGTATCCTCCGCGCTGATATTTATTTGGGCACGTACAATCACAACAGAGTAACTGAAGCATATCAGTTTGTAAGCTGAATAGCAAACGTTTCTGAAGACAATCAGCATTTGTGTTAAAGCTATCAAATATGCAATGCCGGCGTATTTGTCAAAAGGAAGGAATTGGTTATGTTTAGAATTGCAAGACTGTAGCTAATTTTCATTTTTGCTTCCAATGTTATCATAAGGTTTCATTTTTAATTTAAAAGAGCCATTTTGTAGGTCTAGCAAATCATATAAGCATATGAATAGTCCCACTGAAAGGGTAGGGACTTATCCAAGTGCCGAGTGCTTTGCTGAATAGGGATAGGCCTAAGCATATGCTTACAATTAAGCCTGTGCTTAAGACTTTTGTTGAATCGAGTTTGAATTGTTCAGGAAGCCACATCTTTGACAGACTGGCAAAGCAATCCAGCTGGTGGAACAGTACTAGTTTAATGACTATCTTGCAGTTATTCATATTTTTTATCATCAAATCCTTGGTTTTCTAAGGCACTGCTTGCTAATTCTTAGAGTGAATGAAGTAAATGACCTTAATAATGGCAAATGATTGCTAGCCTTAATTCTATATAAAATGCGTTTTACAGGCATGGTGTGTCTAGAGAATTTGCTTTCAGTGAAAGCAATAAAGTAAATGCTAAAGTGACCAATGTCATACTGTTTTGTAGTTTGTACAGTCAGGAAAAAAAATGTGCTTTTGTTTCTCAAATTGTTTATTTTTGTAAAAAAATAATAAAAGATAAATACAATTTCTTTCATACTTGATTTTTTTTGTGTTGCAAATAAATGCCTAYGTCCAGTGAAGATTGAGACATAATGTATTGTATGTAAACTTAAGCCTGGGATATTTTTTCCAGGAGGGAACTGAGGTTGTTCCAGTGGCTCCCAGGAAGGGGTGTGTTTCTGGGGGTACGCAGTGGCTTTGTCTGCGCGGTTGCCTGTTGCTTTACGCAGTTGCCTGTCACAAAGCAAGTGACCATTAGAAGACACGGCTTGAGCAGCCTTTCTTCCTCTGTAGTTTGAGTCACATCGGTACCAGTCTTTTAACATTTGGAAGGGATGAGGGTGAGAGCAGAACTTGAAGGAATTAGTCATCGGGCTAAATGGTGGTTTTTCTTACCGGGCTTTACCAAGGAGGGTCTGAGAAGGAGAGCAGGAGAGCCAGGGAAGCTGGGCAGAAGTGCTCGTAGCCTGTGTGACTACACAGGAGAGATGGTGACATCGTCAGCAGCGGGTCTTGTCTCACCACCGTTTCTCTGAGGTCACCGATACCCTAACAGCTTCTGGCAATTGACTGAAATGACATGCTGTAACAGCTGTAACTCACAAATTATCAAACTCCCAGCCGTAATAGCTCAGCTGATTGTGTTGCCGTGCACTTAGGAACCCATCAATCATGCTGTGGTAATAAACAAACACTACAGATTCTTTTAAAATTGCTACATAAATCATGCCAACACATACTGCACAGTTCATTGAAGTGATATGGGTTGTTGGCACTGAGGTGCTGGTATGTATTTTGAAAGTCTTTAACCTCCCATGATTGCCTTACCATTAAGCACTGTACACCACTCCAAAAATACTCAGCGTTTAAAAACAATGTGAACGSTTAAATTCTTTAGCTGCATTCCTAGGTAAAAAATACCATTCAAAACATTCAAAAGAAAAAAAAAAGATATCCGGGGTAATTCTTTAATGTTGTAGGCAGGTAGGTATCTGAGGATAATTTCATTCCATCACTTTCCGCGCACTGGAAAAAAATGCCTTTTAAGTCAGGAATTGTTTATCCCTGGAATTAAACAAACTTGCCAAACCAATTTACATCAGCTTTTGCAAACAGAGATCAAGTAAGCAAGAAAGAAATGTAGCCGTGAGTCAAGAAGCTGGATTCTAAATTTCAGCGGTAATCAACTTTATATAGGCAGTTTTATAACTCTTTGAGAGTAAGGCTTTCCAATGGAGATGCTGATTAAAATCTTAATAAGAGAGGCGTGATACTACAATAAGTGAATTTAATAGCTGTAATAAGCACTGGCAGAAGCCTGAATTTATGGGGAGAAAGTGTCTTTGGCAGCAGTGGGTCTGATTCAGCAAAGTGCCTGCCTGGCGCTTGTGGCATGGAAACCCCTGAGAAGCCACAGAGGAGGAGGAGGAGGAGGAAGAGGAAGCAAGGCACAAAGTGAGCTGGCAGGTCTGGGCCAGTCAGCCTGGGAGCTGCTCCATGTTCTCTGTGGAAAAGACATTTCTATCTGGTTTTTTCGCCTAATATTTTGACTGCTTTTTACATTTCCTGGCTTCCTCAAGCCACAAGGTAGAAATGTGAGAGAAGACACCCACAGGGCTTTAAATGCCTGACGTCTGCGTGCACGCATGCACGTGTGTCTATGTGTATACGTATTTATGTACCTGTCACGCTGAACAGGGAGAGCTTATTTCCTCAGTGAAAAGCCAATTGGCTATGGACAAAATGAAGTGCTAAACAGGATGTTGAGTTCATCTGGAGAAGTGAGAGCTGCGTGAAGCAGTGGGTGCTGCGGCTCTGCGAGGGGCTGTGCTGAGCGTTTGGTCCTGTCCAGCGCCATGATGCCCCAGCTGGGCTGCGGCTCAGAGCACCTCCAAAAGCTGCCTTCCATCTCCATGATGCTTTGGTGAAAGGGTGACACTAGCCCCACCACTTCCAGGCAATGAAGCGGGACTGCTTGGTATCGCTTCTGGCTCAACATCCCGAGGGATGTAGTGGAGACATGCTGAGAGCTTTGGTCTTTGCTTAGAGCAAAATAAAAATGTGTTCTTCTATTTTTCTATTTTTCTGTATCTTGTCTGAGCCTACTGTTTTCTCTCTGGTCATTTTTCTGAGAAAGCTTTCTCCCCAACTTCAATGCGTCTTTTTAAGTGGAAAGCTGAGATCTCATGCATTCAGCTCCAGAAACAGGTTGCTACAACTTGCATCTCATTTAAGAGAAATCTGTGGTGAAGTTAGTGATACCACCATGAGCATTCGTCACCCTGAGAGAAAGCCTGAAAACAAGCGGGCCCTGTTGCTAGCTGAGAAGCTCAGGTGAGTTTGTAGACAGAGTGAAAGGGGTTGGATGGGCAGTGAGACACTGGTGAAGAATCTCAGAGAGATGTTACTCCAACATGAGATAAAGGAGTTTAGTGTAAATACGACTATTCCTAACATGCCTTGCCCTGCCTCTCCCTACTTCACTGAAGCATTTTGCTTCTGCCAGCCATGACCACTAAGTTTCCTGTAAGATTTGTGAGAAGGATGGCAGAGTGGGGTGCAGGGAGGACAGCAGCTCAGAGTGAAGGCGGGTCTTCCTATTGCCAGTACTGTATGTAGTGTGGTAACCGCTGGGGACCACTATCCTGGAGCAGGACCTGACCACAGTAGGTGTACAGCGAAGACCTTGTCGCTGCCTCTGAAATTCACCTTATCAACTTGTACCACAGCTCATGATAAGTCAATGCAGCCTTGTGTTCATAACAGGTGAGCAAAGGAGTCGACTTAGTGACTACTCTGTCAGTCACGGACAAGCATCCTGAAAAACATAGCTACCCACGTGGGCTCTCTCTGCTACTGTTACGGAGAGCAGAGCCCCAGCAGCTCCCTGCGGGTCTGTCCTGTACCGCTCCTCTCCTACAACCTACTGTAACCTGGGGACATGTGGGAGGAATGCGTTACGAGGAGAGTTAGCAGAGAGGCAAAACATATAGTTATTCCACTTCTACTGGTGGATGTGGGGTGCTGACCCTATTAATGTTTATAAGGCCCCGTGCCTTCATGCACTGTTACTATTTAGAGCAAAAAAGACACTCTTGTTGATAATAATTTAGATTAAGCAAATGATTTAGAGGACTTGTAATTCAAAGCATATGGAAGGTGATAGCGAACATCCAGAGATCATTTTATGTTGCCTGTCAGAAAGAAATATATGAATAGAGGGATGTTCAAACTTTGGTAGAGAGCGCCTTATCTTGTATTCTTTAGCGCTGAATTCTTTGAAGATTAACTAAAACCTACTACCAGGGGGAAAAAAAAAAGGAAAAATGGAGTGGCAAGACTGTTCACAAGTTTTTCCAGGAAAACRTATCCCTAACCTTTTGGTCAAAATGTGAAACACTGTTGAAAGAAGTCAAACAGATTCGGGTTGAAAAGACTCAAGTGAAGTTTTCATCAATCGACTGCAGAAAGAAGAAAATGGGGCTCAAAGAAGAGGAAGAGTTGTGAAAAGCAGGCAGTATATAAAGACTTTACAACCATACTCTGCTTAATGTTTTTTGAGATGTGATCATTTGATCCTTTTTTTTAAGAAAACATTTTTTTCTCTCTCTGAGTTTTAAGCAGGAGCGAGGCACATTGGGGTGACTTGGGCTGACTGCCTCTGAGAGCTCCCAGCGCACGTAGGGTCCATATCCATCCTTCAGCACAGACATGGACCTTGGCATTTTAACTCTAATGAGTAAGTTGCTTGCAAGTAAGTACAAGTTTTTTTTYTTTCAAGTTGACATGGATGCTTTTAAGAGCTGCATTTTAAAAATATGAACGAAACAAAACGTTGTATCTCTGCCCTTTGTAGTTGCATGCAGTCAACAATTGCCTTTGTGTAATAGGTGCTCCACTTCCCCATGCAAACTGAAGGGAAATATAATTCAGTAGGAGCCACCCTCATTATGAAACTGTCTTTGATATCAAGCCAGAGGGCAAACAACACATTTATTAGAAATTGTGGCTTGTAAACAAAAAATCCCTGCTAACCACCGTTTTTCAGCAAATGACTGTGAGGCTAAGAAGGAAGACTAAACTATCCAGTGGCTACTTGAAATGATAAAGCCAGAGTCTGATCTTACTTAGCTTGATTTTACCAGTGTAATTCAGTTAATCCTTGATTTATGTTCACGTAAAATGGAATCAGACTGTTAGATTTTAAAGTAGTTATGGAGTAGGACCTGTCTCTTGGACCTAAATGTTTGGACCATATAAGTGAGGAAAAAACACTGTTTTTCCCATCTATACACAGACGTGTGTGCGTGAGCACGTGTGTAGGTTCCTGTGAGAGTTAAACAATGACAACATAAAGAGTTCCCTTACTTTAAGAAGGAAGCTTTAGCAAGACACAGCAAATTAAAGACATACTATTTAATAAATAATCTCAGGAAAGGAGTAAGAGTTCTACACATTTACACTCACTGTTTAACAGGTATAATGCCATTCTTATTTATCATCCGTGTGCTGACTTCTCAAGTATGCCCTGAGAACAATTTCCAGTTTTCAATATTACAAGTATCTGGCATGTATGAAGATAATGGTACAAATTGGAATTTACAAATTGCAGCTTTCTATAAATACACTAGAAGGAATGTGGAGCAGCCAGTCAGACAAATAGATGACCAGGGGCACAGTGGCACTTTTAGAAGTGGGTGTACTTAACGTTTTATACAAGACCTTGGCTTTGTGCAAGTTCATGACCTATTAAAAACCTTACATGACTTACTAGCAGGTCTTACCTCATTCTTGGACACAAGCTGTTGTTCAGCGTGGACGCTACTATTTCTACATGTTTTACCATCCTGGCCTTTAGTCCCAAGAGTGACAAACGTAAAGCCTGTTTGAAGAATGGAAACACTTCAAATAAATGTCAGGTTTTCATCTGTATACAGCTCTGATTTCTGATTCATTACAGAATTTAGGTAAAAGACAGCTCTTAAGCAGAGAGATTATTACAGAGGCAAAAAATAATGCCCGTTTTGTCATCAGGCAATGAATTTGCAAACAGACTCTGCACGGTCTACCTGGAGAATTGAAAAGTTTAATGACTTAGATTGTGGGTCAAGGTGGCAGATGCAAAAAGAAATCACCATTTTGCTGCCTTACATTGCAACATATGTTCCATGACATATAATGATTCTGATACACAGTCCATTTCATGAAGACCGAGCTCCTAGACTCATGTGTTTAATATGGAAACACACTCCTCTCTGCTACTTTTTACCAACTACTAAAGAGTATGAATAAAAGAGAACTCCGTAAGTGCAATAATAATCTTGCAATTCATAAACCACTGTAGTTGTGGTGCAACTGATTCTGCACAGCTTCTTTGCAGTAACAATCAATGGAGAAGTGTAGGCGACTAAAATTAGCAGTAATTCCAAAGTGGATGTTGATGCTAAACAAAAATATCACAGGATGGCAAACATATCTCATTCTGAAAGTAACAGGAAAGGGACATGAGAACTATAGTAAAAAAGGTGTAAGAAAAACAGATACACCATTTATATAATAAATATTTGTATAATTTGCTGTGGGGGAAAAACAAATATGCGGTACCAAAAATTCCACCCTAAATCTCAGGAACAGATTAACCCTTACCTCTCTGAAGTCACCAGTCCATGTAGTATCAGTTCTCAGTTTCTTCAGTACCCTCTGCAATTTATTTCTGTCCGAATTTCAGTCTTCCAGTTCTAGCTCAGAGGTGCTGGACTCCTTGTGTGTGACAGAAGGAAATTGCAGCAATGCAATGACTGCTCAGCCAGCCTTGGTTCTTGCTTCGTGTTGCAATTCCCTCACCAAAGTTGCATAGAACATGCCTTCAGCTTGCTTGGAATAAATTCCTTAACTACTAGTGTTCCTAATAAAAATGACTATGGACTGCTGACAAAAGCTACCTTTCTCCTATGATGAGATAAAGCACCCTCCAATGCCATCTAGTGATGCCGATAGAATTTTTTTCAAAAACTTAGATCTTGTGCATTCCAAGTAACTTCTATGCCTGTGTATACTATGATCCTTATGCTTTCATAGCAAACCCAGAACAATTTTTCTTCAACTAATTTCAGCAGTTTTTACTAATTTACTCAGTTAATTTACTATACTATTAGTATATAATGCATGTTAGTATGCATTTTTGTTCCTTCCGAATTGTTTGGCGATGTAAGAGGCCGCTGAATCTGCTCCAGCTGTCACCTGGGAAGGAAAGTTATTTGGTGTCGTATTCCATGTTGAATGCCCTTAATTCAAACTCTACCACAGGATCGTGTGAAGCTGGCTATTCAGTACCTTCCAAGGGGCATGCAGCTCACTTTAAAGCAGAGCTCCGAATGCAGAATCCTACAGAAAAATACTAATAATTAAAAAACTGCACATTATTTATTGTAGCAAACCAAATATGAATGGCATCAAATTTCTGTTGCTGTGTCCTCTCAGAGCTGTTGAGGCTGATAAGATTTCATACAGCCACAGAAAATCTGGGGAACGGAACACAGAGGGGATGAAGGAGGGAATGGCAAATTTGCTGTGTTTAATGTATTGGACACCATCTGTATTTTATTCAAATAGGGTTATATATTTTGTGAAAATAAAAACCAGCCTCATGAGTCAGTGTGTGCAAGGCAGTCACTTGAATATCTATAATGGGAAACATGTTTTAGGTTGGGAGTTGCAAAGGGAAATCAAATGTTTGAAGTGTCAAAGTTGGAAAAATATAAAATACGCCTGACACCGTAGCTATTGAAGCCAAAATGAATAAATCATCATCTCAGGAAAGAAAACCCCACCAAGCTCTTGGCTATAACCTTCATTTTCCTACACTCAAATAAAATTACATACAACCTGATAATTTAACCAGACTTGTCAATAAGAACTGATGGCTTCAACAGACACTATCACTTCATGCTTCAGTGTAGACTTCAGAAGCATCCAGTATATTATCCAAGAAATAAATTTAATGTTAAACTTTTCTCTTTAAGTTGATAGATAGAAGAACCTTACGCAGTGGAGCTGATGTGAAATATGTCATATTGCAGAACACTAGAGTAAAATGAAATTAATGCCAGCTCAGTAGTTTATTCCCTATGTACAGCTTTTCCTGAGCAGTTATACAAGAAGTATTTTAGTATCTTTCTAAGTAGGGCAAGCATGACTTCCAAGAAGGAATTTGAGAGAAACTTTGAGGTTACAATAATAGGAGCCTGAGTTTACACTCCAATTTCTGTTACAGTCTCAGTATTGATTCTGGTCAAGTTTTAAGCCATTTTCTCTTCATGTTAGGCTCAGTGTCAGAAATGTGATTTGCAAACATAATAATACCTATCTGTGCCTGTCTGGGGAAAGTTATTGGGGCATAGTGTTTTCTGGCTTTGTCTGCATCGAGGTTTTATTTATAACAAATGAAGTAGCCTGATGGAGAGATGAGAATACTGCCTTTTTAGCTGCAACTTGACATACAATGATTTGGGCAAACTGAGGACTTTCATTTAGTGTTTAAGATGCATACATACCTATTTCTTTATTCGTCAGAAGGGAATAGTCCCTGGAAATTGTAAATCAAAATAACGTCTCATTTTTATTTGCTGAAAATAACCTAGCTGGCCTTTTACTTGCTAAAAATAGATTAGCTGGTCTAAAGCCTCTGCTGTGTGTAGCCTGAGCTGAATGCACCAGTGAAGRAAAGAGTGATCGGGACTGGATTCGGCATCCCGAATCTCTCTTTCACTTTGGCCCTAGATACCTGTTGCGAAAGGCGTTCATTACCTGTTTGGACTCTGTACAGGTCTCAGAGGACTGTAGCCCCCGTGGTAGGTATTTGGAGTCATCCACCTTCTCCACCCTCTCTAATTTCCTTCTCTTTCCCAGCTGTGACCCATAGTGAGCAGTGCAGCTTCTTGGCCATGGTTTTACATTGTGAGAAAGCCCAGCTTCACCATGCAAATTATGTTTAGAGGTAAGTTGGACTTTTCCAGAATGGTGCCAGGTAAACAAACTGGGCAGATGACACAAACTCCAGTACCTTCCCCCACACTAAGCAGCAATTAGCTTTCAAAAGGTCCTGTTGGCTTTCAAAGGACCACGTGAAGTTAGGTATCCAAAACTGTGGTCACACTGAGAGTCTGTCACCCAGGCAACTTCATCTGCTCCAAAAYGACCCTGATGGGTCTGACCAAAAAGCGTCTGGTCTGCGATGTCTGACAGTGGCCAGCAATTGACCCCAAAGGAAAGAGTAAGTACGGACCTGACCCTTCTTCTGACACTCTCCTCCTCTCTGTCAAGCAGCAGTTCAGCATTTCCATGAGGTTAAATTATTAAACCAACTCCAGTCATTATCTACAAGGGTGTCGTATCACTTGTCTTGGCAGCAGTGGCAGGACCAATATCTCCTACTTTGAAAATAAACTCCTCAGCTTTGGCTTGGTGCATACACAGCAGCAGGAAATCGTTATTCTGTGACTGAGTGCTTTTCTATTGACATGATATCTTAATTAAATCTACAAATGGAACACGTCTTTGGTGTTTTCAGTAATTTTTTTTCCTCTGTGAATTACTTTCAATATTTGTTTGTTCGTCAGCCAGAAATGCAGTCCAAGGGAAGTTGGAAACAATGCTCAGCTTAGAATCTTGATATTAGCACATACAGTCCACATAAGGCCATTAAAAACATATATTTAGCAAAACCTCAGCCTCCACAAAGAAAGTAGGGCTTTTCACCATCCTTGAAAATTAATGTAAACCTCTAGGAGTGGATGATATTGCTTGGTGTAGATTGGAATTTTTTTATTACTCACCTCTTGAACAGTTAGGAAACGTTCTTAAAGTACCTCTGCTGATGGAACTAAAAAACATGCAATACTGCATTCTTTTTGACATATATTACTATTATATAGATCTGGACTAAACAGTAAGTTTCTGCTTTTTCTGGATATAGTTTGTAAAAACAGCTGAGGCAGATTCAGTGCTATCTGATCCTGTAGTGCAGGATCTCCAATCTCAGTTGCTGAGTTCTTGTCCACAATTACCTTGTTGAATGAATGGATTATAGGTTGAACTAATTCAGGAATTATGGTTAGGTAACTGAACACTGAATTTGGGCTATTAACTTCAGATGACTGTGTGGATATGAAATATCTAATGTGTCTATTTTTTTACAACATTGCTGTTAAATTCACTGCTTGGAATGCAAGTTTTAAAGCATGTCCATAATCTCTCTTTTGAGGTCACCTGTTAATCAAACGTACTTACTAGAAGACATTTATATGCATGAAATAGTTATTGTTTTCCAATCTCCAGTTGCACTTAATGTGATAAACTTGAAAAGCCCAGCGATCAAAGGTATTAATTACTCAGTTTCATACACTGAATACCTTTGCTGTAAATCAACATTTTCAATTCTTGGTGAAGTAAGGAGGGGGGCCAGCAAAACCGCTACCATGGACTTCCGGAGGG